>APFE030835085.1:0-29778 GCA_000404065.3 Pinus taeda
TATTTGTCCTTGAATAACTTCCTTACCTTGTTTCCTTCTTCTAGTTGGGCTTTTAGTTTGGTAGCTTCTTCTTTGAAGTCACATTCCCTTTTGTTCAATAGATCTTGTTGATCTCTAGTTTTGTCTGAAAGCCTTTTAAATTCTGCCTCTATTTGATATCTTTCTTGTTCACCCATAAGAGAAAATTCAGTTGTTTCACTATCACTTTCATCTTTTCCAAATGGATAGATAGCTGGAACATCAGAGGATAGCAAATTCATACCTGATAGATCATCTTCATTCTAAAATGATTTTGAATTTGATTCTGAATATGAAGAGCTTCTTACACCTAATCCCCAATCGATTCTCCCATTGTCATAGTTCTTCTGAAATGTCTTCTTCTTCTTATGTGCTTTCTTCTTAAGCTTCTTTCCCATTGTTCCAAGGATCTCCTTCAAGCGATCAAGCTTCTACAAAAGGACCTACTTTGATACCAATTGTTGGAAATAATACTGAGAGGGGGGGAGGGGTGAATCAGTATTATCAAATCAGTAAAAAAATTTCATTTCCATGCTTAGATACATATATGCTACTTCAGTTAGGTGAACCCGTGTGTATACGCGACTATGTCTAATGAAACTAGCGTATGTCCAGAATACTTATGATTCAGATAATCCATTATATGTTAATCTTTAGATAATGCATCAGAACTTCATTGACCATATGACCAGTAGACATAAGTAGTAAAACAGAACAGATCATCACACACAAGAAGCACACATGAACACCATGATATAAGGTGGAAACCCAATGTGGGTGAAAACCATCTGCTGCAAGTCGTCTCAATCTTCTTTAATAAGAAATTCTTTTTACAATAGTTTTGTACTGGTGCAGACTTATACCAGTACACAGGCTTCTACCTGTAGAAGGCTAGAACCTTCTCTCGTTTTCCAGACTCTCCTAGAAGGGAGCTACAACCCCCTTTGCTCTTGTACTAGCCAATCCATTTACTAGTACGTAGGCTGCTACCTGTTGAAATGCTCTAACCTTTACTTGTTTTCCAGCTGCTACTAGAAGGGAGCTACCACCCCCTTGGCTCTTGTACTAGCTGATGTACTAGTACGTAGGTGCCGACCTACTGAAGGCTACAACCTTCTCTTTCTTCCTCCAGGTACCACGTTTCATCAATTTTCAGACTGGATACACTGAAGCAAAACTCTAAATCTGAAGGCCATGTTTCATCCAATTTTCATACTGGACCCATCAATATCATTGAAGCCCACAAACACTAGCATCATCAATCTCTGAAACACCCAATACTGAAACACTGAAACCATGTCATCAAAAGCAATCACCAGAACACAGAGTAGAACACTAAACTCTGCAACAATATTCAGAACCAACTGTATCATAAAAAATCATAGCTCAAATGGTATACACTACTTGGATGAACCAAACCCGCGTACATACGCGCTTTTACCAAAGCCAACCCACGTACAGATCTATAAATAATCAATCATGACTCACAACTATTTCAAACTTAAGTTATACCCAGTGCAGAACATTACATGCGTCAGTATATAGATCTAGAACAAGCATAATCAACCATATAGAGATAGTTCATTTCAAACCATTTGATCCCGATCTATCCTTAGATCTTGTTCTCCATCAACCGGTGAGATCCTTTCTTAGCTTAGATCAAGCAATGCATCATAACCCATATCCTGCATACTGGATCTCATCCTATATCAGATATTCAAGTATTTTTCCATCCCCTTGCTTAATGATCTTCTTCTCCTTTTATTGTCTTAGGCCTTTTACAATACCACGGTCCAAAACCATAACAAATCAATACCATGGACCCAATACTAGGGATCAACACATCTGACGAGATATTATGGTCCAAAATCATAGGTTCAAATACCAAGGACTAACTACCACAGACCAAAAAGTGAGTTCTCCAACATATACCCGCTTTTCCTTGCATGAAAGTGCGTGTATACGCATACGCGCCTTGGGAGTGTCAAAAAAGCGTGTATACGCGGCTTCGTCAAAGTGAACATGCATATATATATTTTATCTTCATTCTTGTAGTCTGATCATCAAATCCTTGCTGCTGACCTGCTGCACTATGATCGGTCATCTGTGTGATTTTCCATCAAGGACAACACTTGTCTCATAATGCCAACAATCTCCCCCTTTGGACTTGATGGCAAAGATAACTTGTCATACTTAGAACTATCATTTGATTCCTTTGCACTATCATGTATTCTATCACATCTGATATCTCTTCTTGTAGATTCATCTGATTATATATATATGAGATGTTCTTTTATGAGTGGGTTGCCATCAAGTACAACACATGCATCATAATGCCAACAGTTATGTTATATTAGTATTAGATTAGGTTTAGCTTAGTCTTAGATGACAAGGTAACTAGACCCATAACCAGTCGGAACCACCATCTTCAATGGAAAAGGAGTTGCTTTAAGTTCCTGACTGAGTGGTCTCCCTTAATGTTGATGGAGGACATTTCTGTTGATCAACAGTTGGATTGGAGACCTATTTAGCATGCAGGAATACCTCCCAATGCTACAAAAAAATCATCACTCCCTCTAAGCTAGGGAGGTATTCTTGTTAGCTGAAAATATATTTTTACTTAGTTAAAATTTATCTTTCCTTAAGAAAAGTTCATGAAATTTATATGTTGATGTATGTATATCCACATATTACTCCATCTTGGAGTAGGAAATGTGAGTATCTTGGGCCATTTACCCCTGGCCAAATAAGCATGGCCTAGCCAAAGTCCTTCATGGATTTTGAAGTAAATATATCAATCTCCTCTGGTCAAAAGCAACATGACCCAACCAAGTCCATCTGAATTCTTAGGAGAGGATATGATCTTGAACCATTCACCTTTGGTCAAATCAGCATGGCCTATCCAAAGTCCTTTATGGATTCTCAGGTGAATTTTCATCTATTTTCTCTGGTCAAATTAACATGACTCAGCCAAGTCCTTCTGGCTTCTCAAGAGAAGATCTTTCCAAGTCTGCAATTGGCCAAGGCCATTCTCTCCTGGTCAAATGACCTAGCCAAGTAATTTTGGCTTCTCAAGAGATGGTATGCTCGATCCTGTAAAGACATCAAAACTCCCTCTCAATGTGGGAGACATTTTGCATCACACCAAGCCTATCCATGAAGTATACAAATTTACTCTGGATAAAGGCTTGGTGAGAATGTTCGCAATCTGCTCATTTATGGATATGTACTAGAGATAACATACTCCCTTCTGCACCATGTCTCAGATGAAGTGATATTTGATCTCAATATACTCTTAACTAATCAAATATCCCTGTAAGTAGCTTCTAAAGCCATTCTATTTCCTGACTTGCAAAACTAGCTGCAGTATACTTTTCCTCTGTTGTACTGAGTGTGGCAAAAGTCTACTTCTTGCTAAACCAGAGTATCGTAGTTGATCCCAAGCTGAAGAAACAACATGAAGTGCTCTTTCTATCCTCTACACTTATGAACCAATATGAATTTGTATAACCTTGCAACCTCAATTCACCAACTAAGACATATCTCAAACCATATCTAGCTATACCACGTAGGTACCTTAACACATGCTTTGTTGCAACCCATTATGCATTCTATGACTCAACCATAAACTTGGTTTAGGGTTCTCACTACAAAGAAAATATCTGACCTAGTGTTAACTAGGCACATCAAGGATCTAATCAACTTCCTATACATCACGGGATCCACCAAATCTGAATCTGAACCGAAATCACTAAGCTTCTTCAGCTTGGTCACCATAATTGTAGCCATGGAATTTCATTCCATCATACCATATCTTATCAAAATCTAGACAAAATACTTCCTTTGTCTGACGAATATCTCATCAAATGTTTATCACACCTCTAGTCCCATGAAATAATGCATCAGGCCAAGATCCTCCATCTCAAAATATGAGGTCAACTCCCTATGACATTGAAGCAGATCCATCCAGGTTGCTTCCTTTGTCAAGTAAAGAACTCCTTCTACCACTACTACTCTCTTTATCATTGAAGCATACTCTTTTGTTTGACATGGTCCCTTCATAGAAGGCATACAACTCCTAGAGACAACATCTAAAAAATTCATGACATCCTCTTGGAAGAATGCTCCTTCCATTTTGCCTGACTATCTACTCCCTTAGAATTGGAATGTCTTCAAGTCATCTGGCATTATTTTGGATTTCCTAACAATTTGTACAATCCTTCCTCTTGAATATCAATCACTCTTCCTGATTCTATGCTTGAGCCCAAGAATCTGACCATTAGGTAACTGGAGAAAAAAATATTCTCATATTCCACTCCCTCTTTCTGGGAGGACCTTCTTGTTACAAGCCTCACTTGGTACTTCTCGATGATGCCATATGCTACATGAATCATCACCTTGACAGTCTCCATAATTCTTCCTTTCTCCAAAAATCCACTCAAGAGGCCATGGAAGAAAAAAAATTATAACCAAGAAAAAATACAAGGACAAAAGGAAAACCAAAAAATAAAAACAATAGTAATAATTAAGGGTAAAATATGAAGTACTTATCTCTTGATTAAGGAAGAAACCGCTAAGGATTTTCAACTCCATTTCTAACAAAACTTGGAAACTTGTCATGTGCCTAGAGGCACAATTGTCCACAAACATTACTAGAAGTATAAACTAAATGAATAATTCCTTTGACTTCTTCTAGGTGGATGCTCATCATCATCATCATCATTAACATTGGCTTCTAATGCATGCTGGTTTTCATTCCTTTTCTTCTTAGGAAATGATCAATCCGTAACTTATCAAACTTGGGTAGTTTTTCTCGTGCACAAATTCTTGAATAAATGGTTCCCACGAGGAGGGAAATCCAATGAGAGTCACTGCAACAAGATCTATATCATCAATGATATCTCCAATGGCTACAAGTTCATTTATGATATGGGAGACTCTCATAAGATATTAGACAACTAAATTTGATCTAGTCATCATGGCATTATGGAGGTGATTTTTCAAGATGAACTTCCTACTAGTGTTGCTGCTATCATACAATCCTACCAGAGCATCATATACTTCCTTGGTAGTATTCAATGTAGTGACATGATGAATCAAGTGGCCCTTTATGGAATCTACTAGGATTATCTTAGCCTTGGATTCATTCTTCTTATACTTGACTTTCTCCATAGGTCCCTCTAGCTCTGGAATGATTTTCTCCACATGATCCTGAAGCTCATTCTCTTCCAAGATAATGAGTATCCTGGCTTTCCAAGATTTGAAGTTGATGGCACCATCTAACCTATCTTCAAATCTGAGACTTGGTTCCATTAGAGATAAAAAAATATAGTCAAGTTGCAAAACACTTGTCTCCTGGGTTGACTTCAATGATTGCTATTTCAATAAGAAGGCCTTGATACTATGTTGAATTTTCTACAAGATGCACAATAGAAACCAATTTTTTGATATGATAATTACTACCTATTGATCTTAAAATAATTTATCTCATGCCATTGATCTCATCGAGAAATTATACATAGAAAATATCAATAGTAAATGAAACCGAAACAGTATATACCATAGAAAGCCAACCATGCACAATAGAGACAATAATTTTATCCTGGGAAACCCAACTTTGGGAGAAAACCCAATAATTTTTCGTTTAGGAGAAATTGTTCTTAAACAAGGTTTGCAAATCCAAATTGTTTAGAAATCTGTGCCAAAGTCCAAGTCAAAAAATACCAGTCAAACCTGGTTAAAATCATCAACAAGATAACACTGGTCAAAACTGGTCAAACTATTCAACTTTGGTCAAATTCGGTCCTGCAGCTCCAACCGTCAATTGCGGTCTATCTACGATTAAGTGTGGTCAAATTGGTAAAACTTCTACCTATGGCTCTTGTGGTCAACTATAGTCAAACTTCTTGTTGCAACTCTTGTAGCTGACTATGGTCAAATTGTCAAACTTCTACCCGCGATTTCTGCAGTCAACCTATAACTGACTGTGGTCAAACTCAACCCTCCTACAACTTGGTCAACCATGGTCAAAATTGGTCAAATAGAGAAAGAAACAACTTGATCATAAATAGTGAATTCGTCCTCCTTTTCTCCTCACATGCAACTGTCTAAGAGACCTCATAAATGAAGAAGAAACTTGCTTGATTGATTATAAAAATGAAATGCCACATCATGTATTTATACTTGTTGAATGGGAAAAAATAAGCCAAGGAACAACCCTTTCACTTGGTTGTGCCGACTTGCGCTCAAATTATTTATTTATTTATTTTAATTTTCTTAAGCTGTCTTAGAGACCTCTTTGGCATGCGAGAATACCTCTTGATGCTATAAAAAAGTCAACAGTTACCATCTAAAAGCTTGAAAGGATGTTAATCCATTTATTTAGTCATAAACATAAACAATTGTTAGCTAAAGTTAGCATTGACTTATATGGTCTTACATAAACGAACTACTATATCCTTGTCTTGAGAATAATCTATTATATTAATCAAAGTCATAAGATAGTTATCATAAGTTTTAATTCTAATGTTGAATAATGCTAATTAAAGTTAATTTAAATAATAATATAATTTTGATTATGATAATGAGTTACATGAAGGCTTCGTTGAACATTGGCACATAATCTAATAAAAAGTGGTTCAACCCACTAGGTGTATGTCTTGAGGTTCATACTCTTCAATGTTATCTTGCCATTATAGATATTAACATTGACTATCATTTGGATCTTGTTTTAGGGGGTTATAATTGATATCCATGTTAGCTATTACTTATAGATTTCAGATGTACTCTCTATTACTAGGTAAGAAGTACGTTTTTACCACACCAAGAATGCCATTGTAAAACAACTAGGTATATTGTAGTTAAACCAAGTGACTGTAGAACTTTCGCCAAATAAAAATGTATCAAGAATAAGCGAGAGAAAACACTAAAAATAATCATATTATTATCTTATAAAAACTATTCCGCACTCACCAGCTTGGACATTGTTAATTTATGCTTTATTATCTGATCTATGTTACTTAAATTTCATCTTAATTCGAGTGGATTACTGTAAATATAAATATATTAATACACTTTGATTTGTTTTTGACCTTGGTTTGCACCACCTTCATTTTCTCCTTGGTATGATTTCTCATTCTAATTTGGAAACCCTTAGCTTTTCTAGCATGCTATGGGCTCATTCCCTCACTCTAATCTCCTCTTCATGATGTGCTTGGATTTTCTAATGCTTATATGAGTTTACAATGGTTAAGAGTTCATCACAATATCAATTTTGTTTAAAATTTTCATCATTATAGAAAGAGAATGTTTTGGATTTATATTTTTTCTTTTTTTTAATAGCCCATAGTTAATGAACTTATTATTATTATTTATTTTTTTATTAAATAATAGTTTTTCTCATTACATATTTTATATAGGATTTCTCTCTTATTCACATAAGAAATAACAAATATCATGATCATTAAAATATTATTTTATAACCATATCCATTTCTAATTATTTCCCTTCTATATAGTGTACTAAACATTAAACTTCTTCCATTTTAATTCACACAATAAATTTATGTCATTATAGACAATACACAGTATTGATAACTTTGAGTAAAAACAATCTATATGGATTACACTTCATACTAAGCAATCAAATTCAATAAATACGTTGTTTGTTACGTCATTAACACAATAACACAATACCATTCATAAGAAACCTTGTAAAAGCACTATTCATAAAACATATAAAATGGTGGTAAAAGTTTTTAAGGAACAATATAATATTGATTTTTATTATTTATTTATTTTATTTATTTTATTTTATTTTATTTATTTATATTTATATTTATATTTTTTTTTAACGAAATAAAGAGGAGATTTTATATTAATAAAAGTCTAGGTTTTTTGTCAGTCCCCTTACATCAAAGCCCTTACATCTAGAATTATTCACACAAGGAAGATTTTCAAAAGAGTAAACAAAGGGTTTACTATCTCTATCACTGACATCGCTCTTCAAACAAGACAATTGATCTGCATAGATTCTACAAAAAGTTTTTGACAACAAGCAAAATTTACATGATAACATGACAAAATATTACAAAACAAGAGAGAAACTGTAAAATTTCCATGAAATTCCTACTGCTCGAATGAATTACCACCCATTTTTACTTATGACTTTTTGATTGATTTTTCTCCTTTCCAGGAGAATTGTTTTTTTCCCTTCTTTTGACTTGAATCCACACTCCATCTTCCCCTGGTTCCGAGGAAACTCTCCTCCAAGACAAGGTTGTGTACGTTAGATTTCACCAAAAGTGTTGGAGGAGGAGAAACAGCCTCCTCTTGATCATCCCATGAGATCCCTTTCCTGTTATTTCCTCTAGGAGATGTGTGCTCTATTGAGACTGTAACTACTTTCCCTTTGTTTGATGGGTCACACATTGTACCCTGTTGCAAACCATAAATAAGTGAGGGAACAAAGGGGGACTTAGCAAGGGTGTTAATCACAACCTCAGTCCTAGATTCCTTCGAATTTAATTCACAAGAGGTAGGCAGAACATGGAGCTTGGCATTTGACGACTCTAGCATTTTTAAACCTTTTTCTTCTTCACTTTCCTTGCAAGAAACTGAAAGGAAGACTCCGAAGAGACAAAGAAATTATCAAAGAAGGCTCTAACCCACCATTTAGGTCTACGAGAAAATTTAGCCTTAGATTTCACTACTTTGGGACAAGATTGTAAGAGTGACCAATCTCATAACATCCTCAACATCTAAAGGAGACATTTTCATAATCCACAGATTGAACCTATGAGAAGCCCGAGCCAAAGAACTTCATCTCAATAGGGAATCCTTTGCTGAAATCCATATCCACACATATTATAGCATGAGGGATTGAGATCAAGTCTAGTTCCTTCGCTACAACAATGAAACTTTCCCAAGGTATTGCCGATTGAAGTTAAAGAAGCTAGATTACACAAATGTAGAGGAAGGTTGGGCAACCTTACCCATACAAGGGAAGTCAAAATAGATACTAAGAGAGGGTTGAAAGAAGGGAACCATGGTTGCGTAAATAAGCCGACACAACGCCAAAACCAAGGGCTTGAATCAAGAATCCTTGCATGATATTCAACTTGATTGAAAACAATGATGAAAAAATCTATGGCTAGAGGATAAATGTTTAGGTCAACGGAGATGAGAGGCTTCCAATGCTCATTGATCCAAGCATCCAAATCAACCAACTTCGACCATAATCCTATGGACCTGTAGATAAGTCCTACTTTAGAAAAAAACCTTATCTTTATTGAGAGCATCATCCCAAAAAAAATCTCAACTATGGGAGCCTCACTGATAAGAATCATTCTGATTCCAAAAGGAATACCAACCATATAAGCTTTAACTATATCATTGAAAAACTTCGTAGAGGGATGACTAGTGCCCAAAATACTCGATGAAGCAACAACACTAGAGACCCTTGCCACAAAATAGGTAACTAACGAAGTAGGGACCAAGGGCTTAAAGGAGCTTTGACCCTCATTGACAGAAAAAGCAGCAGGCGATATGGAGTGCTTCATAGAGAGAGAAGGAATCGAGGAGTCCAAAGATTTGAAACCAAATGCCATTGGCACAGAGGAAGGCGAACACTTGGGGGGGGGGGGGATTCTCCCATTTTGAGAGAGAAGAAAAAATTATGAGCTAAGTGTCAAAAGCAATGAATGCCGACACCACCAAAAAAATATAGAGAAGGCCAGCTAGGACAAACCCTAATAACCACGAGAGAGCTTAACAACACCATCATCAGATGATACCACTTCACACTAATATTTTACAAATATTGAAATGTTTTAACCAATTATTCACGAATCAAATTAATATACTTATAACCATCATTATTATTATTAATCCATTAACAAAATATACAATAACAATATATATATATATAGATATTTTAAATTATTTATATTTTCATGATTTAATCTCAATTCCGTTAAAAGTTATCCCAACTAATATCAACATCCCTATGAGTTCAATATTTTATCTAGCAAAACAACATTAAATTCTCATTTAAATTAGTTTAACAATATCACAGTTTTAAATAATTATTTTTACATAAATAATTAAAAAGGAATACAATTACAGTAAAAATAATTATGTTTATTAATGTGCCACAACTTTATTACAAATGCTGATTATCATAAACCATAATCATTGTAGTTTTTATTTTGCCATAGCTTTATTACAGCAGCTTATTATCATAAACCATAATCGTTGTACTTTTTATTTTTCAATAGCTTTATTACAAACCCTTATTATAAAAAACCATAATCATTATAATTCTTATACTAATGTGAATGGAATTCATATTAAATTAAATTTTAAATTGATTTAATAATATCATACAATTTTAAAATACTTTTTAATATAAATAATTAAAAATCAATTCAATTCCAATTAAAATTTCTATCTAATAATACATTATATGTGTGTCACAGCCTTATTACACATGTGAATTATCATAAATCATAATGCAGTTGTCTATAATGAAGCTTTTTGAAAGCTTTTTCGGCCGATTTTTCTGGTCAAAATCTGGCAGCAATTTATTGGAATCCCAAGTTTGATAGCTAGTTTCTGCACAATCAAAGGGTCCCAGGGGTTTTCCAGGGCGCTGAATCCAAATATGCAGTTAAAAAACCATTTTAACTGCTAAAAATCAAGATTTAACTTCATTTCTTCTGCCGGATTCCATCACCAGAATCTCCAAAAAATCACATTATAGACAACTCAAATCATAATCATCGAAATCTTTATTGTGCCATAGCTTACACTCATAAACCATAATCATTGTAGTTCTTATGATGGTGATTATGCGGGGAGATAATGGCGTCATCATATATGATTTATAAAATGCATGTGTTTACATCATGCATTTTATAAATGTTTTATTATATTGTTCACGATTCAGTATAGGTAATAGTTTATAAATTCTGTGGTTGAGGGATAATTGATAAATTTTTTGAACAACTCTTTTTATTATTATCAAATTTAATAAATTTTTAGTTTTCATGGAGATAAAAAAAATCTCTATTTTTTTTTTTTCACGGTAAAGGAATATGTTAGCTTCACTTTTTTTGATAATTTAAAATTCAATTTTAAAAGATAGTAGATATTATAGATTTAATTGTTATGGAATATTTGATTCTTATTTTTCAACTAAGTTTGATAATTTACAAGAATCTATTACATTAAGAAACACTTTATATTCAGAAGGGAAAAGAAGAATCTATTACATTGAAAAACACTTTATATTCGGAAGGGAAAGGTGATGTAGTGTATAATCACAAATAATTTAAAAAATAAATAATAGATATTGTATTATAATTTTGTTATATATATATATAGCAGTTGTCTATAATGCGACTTTTGAAAACTTTTCCGGTGGCTTTTCCGGTCAAATGGTCAAATCGGCAGCAATTTATTGGAGCAAGTTTGATAGCCTGTTTCACACAATTCAAAAGCGTCACAGGGTTTTTCAGGGCGCTGAATCCAAATATGCAGTTAAAAAAAACCATTTTAACTGAAACCAATTCAACAATTACTCATCCTTCCGCCGGAGTCGTTCGAATCTCAAAAAATCGCTTATAGACAATCCTAATATATATAATATATATAATATATATATATATATATATCATATTAAATATTATATTATTATTATTCATTATTATATATATCACATTTTTTTAAGATGATCTATTAATATTTTTGAAAATTTGAAATATAAGGTATTTTATATATATCTATATTGTTTTTGGAGGATTCATGTATCTTCTGCATAAATCTTAGATACTCTTAGCAAAAGAGATTCAGAGCTACAGGGACTTACACATTAGATCTTCATTTGTCACCAAATATAGATATCAATTAGAATACAAAATAAACTAAAGTCCTGCATATATACCAAAACGCATGGATACATATAAACCAACATAGTTCCAAGATTTAACCCTGAAAGGGACATTTTTTTCTCTTGAAACCATAAACAAAACATAGATATGAGTCAAAACTTGACTACAAAGACATAAAATAACTTAACCCAGAAATTGTGGACCATAAAATGCTAGAGCACGAGCCAAACACGAACCAGAGAAACCACTAACCAGGCAAGGTGTGGAGAGACCCTCCACACATTCAACCCAACAAGCCAGAAGGCAACATAGAAAGACCTCCTACCGCCCCGCCTATCGCTGCATCTTCTCTTCATTGTCGGGCGAATAAATATTTGTCAGAGCCCTTGCACCGGATCGAGGAGGATCCATCAGGTCCCCACCATCATAATCACATGGTATATGAATTTCAATATGAGCCAACCGAGAGTCAAATCTATCAAGACAAAACATCTGATTTCTTAACATCCTCCTAACACCCTCCTAACATCTTCCAGAGAAGTGAAGATGTTATACTTCTCCACTCGTTTGTCCCTTAAGACTAGGCCAAGGAAGGTCTTCATCTATTAATGGAGGGTTACTAATTTGAGATATTGCCTCTTCCTTCCCTTGGTATGCTCAGGGTCAGGAACCCAAGTTGACATGTCCTCCATCAATTTCAAATCTGAAAGAATTTGTCTCTTAATGCCAAAGTCAGTCTCAAGCTTGTGAATCTCTTTATGCATTTTTGGTGAGATAATGTTGAAGAAGGTGATGGTCGAATCGTGGGAAAAAAGACGAGCACCACGTTGCCCTAGCAAGACATGAAGGCCACCTCCCCTCCTATTCCTCACCCTTTGTCTTGACGCCATTGCGGAAGTGGGGTCAATTTCCCAGTACTTTCTATATGAACCTCTACCTGCAAAGGGACAAAAGACCATACTAGACCAGAAACTAACGCAACTAGGGAAACAACAAGCTAGGTCATCACAATACCTATAGGAAATTGAACCCAACTCAAGACATCCCTAAAATTGATAGAGAGGGAGCATTGATGCCAATAAACATTGAACCCCCAACTACATACCCAGGACCAAGACTTTGTAATATCGTTGAGGCCGAGGCCACCCCACAATTTCAGAACCCCCAAATTTAGACATCTAAGGATCAGAACAAACTCTGCAGAGAATAGAGACTCAAACATCATTTATAGTTTCCAATTTATGCCTAACCACTAGACCTATAATAGAAACACGAGAGAAACTATACTCAATAGCTTGAGCTATGAACCCCCACCCACGAGCTATCGAAAACCAAAGACTTGGAACTACAAAAATCCAAACCATCCACAACTACAACCCAAAAGATAAAAGCTAAGGTAAACTTAAATTTCACCTGAGAAATTGTTCCCCAGAATTCGCTGAGCAACACCCTTAATAATCGAGCCGAGTGAACTTCTAATGACCCTGCATGAACTGGAGTCCATAATTCAGTTCCATCCTCTTTGCTCGCACTAGCATTTACGCTACCCAGATTACCAATTACATAGCCTTCCCACTAGTCAGCAAGGTTTAAATAGCCAAAAACGAACCCAACGCAAAACCAGGAAGTCAAGGTCTACTCCTTGACTCCTCGCTCATCACCCTCAAATGAAGCCATCCTCATGCATGCCACATAAATAACACATACCATCACCAACCATTCATTGCATGCGAAAGGAAACAATTTCCCATCTCCATAAATGCTCGAAGGAACTAGAGGGTGGTGGGCATAATTACCGAGGCCACTCCTAAATCCCCATTATCACCCCATCGAGGAATAATATATATAGCACAATAAAATAAATTTAAATAATTAAAACATAATATTGGCTTAATAAACAAATAAAAATAAAAATAGCAAATTGATTCAATTCAATTTATTATATTGTGATTTTGTTTTTATTAATAAAATTAAAACATTTATAATATATATTCCACATCAAAATAAATTTACACAATTTTATATTTGGAAACATCTAATTTATAACATGTAACAATTTAAAAATTTAATTAATAAAATATAATAAAAATATAATAATTTTCTATATATAAATTAAGATTATATATAAAATATATATATATAATATAATATTATATATATCTTAAAATAATAATTCATAATTATTTATTTCAAACCTGATATTAAAATTAATTAAAGATTTTTTAAAATTTATATTTATATTTGGAAAAACTGAAATGATATTTGGAATACAACTTGAGTGAGCCTAATGGTTAAGAACATGTGTTTCTCAGATTGGATGCTTTTGTGATTCATGATTTAAGCCAAGAACATGTGTTTCTCAGGTTAGATGCTTCTGTGATTCATGATTTAAACCAAGATCTTCCAGAGAAATCACATAGAAAAATTAGGGTTGACTCCTATCAAGGTTCATCATCATAATAGGTCACAAATTCAAATCTAGAGGGGGTAGAGTATGTATGCCTTTATAGACTTTAGCATCTCTTGTCCCACAAACAACGAGGTCTCATGTCTTCATAAAATATAATATTTTTCTATGTATAAATTAAGATTTTTTTATCATATATAAATTAAAAAAATAATTCATAACTGTTATATTTCAAAATAAATGGTATCTGAAGAAGTTAACATCATTTCATAGTTAGAAGAATTAAGAAAATAAGAGGAAATCCTATGGAAACAAAAATCCAATGTTCGTTGGCTATTATAAGTGTTAGATAACACAACTATTTTTTCATAAATCAATGTTATAGAATAAGCACCACAATCACATCTCCTCATTCTCTTATGGAAAAAAAATATTGGATCATAAAGACATAGAGAATGAGTTGATCCACTATGACTACAATATTTTTTCATATCCTAGGCCCATAAGAGAAACAACAATAAATAAAATCACAAGACACAATCTCTTTATAATCACCTTAGAGCCGAATGAATATTTAATGCAGGATATCACCTCAACAGAGGTTAAGGTGGCGATTGCGGAAATGCCCAAACTCAAGGCATCTAAAATTCACTACTTCACAACCAACTTTTTTCAAGCATGCTAGACAACCATAACAATGGAAATACTTGAATTTGTAGGGGAATCAAGGAGAACCACTTTGATTATCCCAACATTCAATGTGGCATTTCTCATGATTTTTCTCAAGCTGGACTAGGTAGATGAATTGGGGGGAATTTATACCTATAGATATCTACAACGTGATTTATAAAATAATTACCAAGGCAATTTCCAATTGCCTTAAGCCCATCCTCCCCACCTTATCTCTCATGAGTAGACTAGTTATGTGGAGGAAAGGCAAATCCTAGATGGTATTCTAGTTGGGCATGTGGTCATTAATTCTTTAAAACAATCCAAAAAACCAAACATGCTCATTAAGCTTGATTTTTTCTAGCTTTCAATAGGCTCAACTGGTCCTTCATCTATTATATTTAACTCGCCTTTGGATTTGCTAATTCTTAGATAAATTGGATCAACATGTTCGTCTTTATGGTTTTCTTCTCAATCCTTATCAATGGATCTCCCTCAATCACCTTTAATCATTTGTGTTAAATAATAAAAGGGGATACCATATCCCCCTTCCTCTTCATTCTTAATTTGGATCCTATATCCCCCTTCTTCTTCATTCTTAATTTTACTGGACCTAAATATCAAGGCTATGTGGATTGTGTTCGGATTAGCAATAATCTTAGTAGGAAAAATAAAAGACATAAGGTTATTTTGGGAAGACATTCTAGCGTCCTAGTAAACATTTGTGGACAATACCATGTTTATTGGAGCCCTCATAGTTAGGTAAGTGGTAGTCTTGAATAATGTTCTAGCTGAATTCATGGAAGCTTATAACATAATAATTAGTTAGCTAAAATATTAGCTATTATTCTTCAACATGCTATCAATTTTTCAAATTCATGTCTCTCATCTACGTAAAAAATCAAAGGCATAAGGCTCATTATGGAAGACCTTTCAGTCTCCCAACAAATATTTGTGGACGATACCATGTTTATGGGAGCCCCCATAGTTAGGGAAGTGGTGGCCTTCAATAATGTTATAGCTGAATTCGTAGAAGCCTCTAGCATAACTATTGATTAATAAAAATATCAGTTATTCTTCTTCAATATCCTATCCACTGTTCAAAGCCATGGCTCTCATCTACTAGGCTAAAAGTGTAGCTCATTGTCCTCCAAATACTTGGGTGCCCCCATAGTAGTGAATTCTCTTAGAATTATCCCTTGGTCATATTTTCTATATAAAATGGAAAATTGTTAATCAAATGGACCTTATGTTCTCTTAACATTGTATGTTATCTAGTGCTTCTCAAGTTTATCCTTCAATCCTTTCCTATTTACATTTTTCTTCCTTGGTAGCCCCCAAAGGTATCCTATTCTCAATCCATAATCTCCAACTAGTTTTATTATGGAGAGGATCCTCTAAGGAAAAAAATGGTCCCTAGTGGCTTGGGATAAACTTTGCTTCCCAAACTTAAAGGAGGATTGGGAATTTGAGATCCAGAGGTACTCAATACAGTCATTGGTGCTAAAACTTGGTGTCCACATTAGATCCAATGAAGATAGGAACTATGGAAGAAACAATGGAATATAAAATATGGTAATCAAGCCACCCCTCAACAACTAATCTAAATGAAATCCACATAGCCTAAATCCTTTATATGGGATCTTGCTCGAACTAGAATGAATCTCATTCAATGACATTGCTTTTGAGAAGTCATGGATGGAAAGGGGGATCTCTTTGAGGATAATTCTTGAAAAGAAACTTCTAAAACTCAACGCTCATGATTCATTGCATGAACTTCGAGCTTTCATGTTATCCAAAAACTATCAAAAGGTCGTTGATTACTTGAACATGGAAAGCCAAGGTGCATAATAGAGAAGTTGGATCTTAGAAGAAGCTTGGCATTCACTCTTGGACATAGGTGATTGGAATCCCTTTTGGCATTCTCTACAACAAATAAATATCCACTCTCTAATGAACCTGGAAAACTAAGATGGGGTTATATATCCAAAGGTTCATTTTATGTCGAGGAAGCTCATTATTTGGAAGTTAGGCACACAAAATTCCAAAAGGAGAAAATTTGGAAGAAAAATTATTGGCCTAAAGGCTCTAGCTTCCTTTGGATCCTAGCCCATGGGAAGACATTAGCATAGGGATAAGCTTCATAAAAGAGGAAATCCAAGTCTCATCATTTTGCATATTTTGTAGTTAGTGATATATGAAGCAAAACATCTCTGTAACATATGTCCCTTTGCGAATACCCTTTGGACTAAAGCTTCACAAATCATGTGGAAAATTGACATAAATAAGAGTTGTATCTTCCTTACTATGGAAAATTGGTGGTGAGATGCTTATACAAGTTCCTTCCTTAGTTAGAGTTGATGTCTCCTCCTATGGGAATTATGGAAATAATGAAATTGTAGAATTTTCCACAACAATAGTTAGCTAGCTGCAACTATTTGGGAAATAATACAGAAAAATATCAAGGAAATTGTTCTCATTCATCTTGGTCAGATGAAGACTAGAAAACAAATCATAATGAATCTATCATTCTTCCGCTATAATTAATTATTTTGACAACCCTTTTTTCTATTCATATTTTAAATATTACTATGAATTTTAACTCATGCAAATAATGTGGAAATATAAACATTGATTGACTGAGAGGAGTGGACATGGATTTATAGTTTGAGGAGTTACTTGGGAAGTAAATTAAACTCAGGTTGTTCATTTATATGCCACCAGTTTTCTGTCTGGGTTTAATGGCTTTTACAATAGGTAGGGAGGTGGAGTATGAGCATCTCTGAGTGGAGGAAAAGTCCCATACTAGCTCTTCCCTCGAGGGTCATGTCAGATAATCAATGCGCATGAGGGATAAGAGAGTCGGTCGAAGAAATGAAGCTAACGGGGAAATATACGACAAAGAGTGGAGGATGCAAAGAGAATACATGCCGAGGAGGTGTGGTTACGATTGGAAAAAAATATGAACATGAGATAGTGTGATGTGGATGCGTGTATGCCAAGTTAGGCATACAAAAAATGTGAGCGAACTTGTGGGAAGAAGAATGCTAAGAACAATGTTGGCATAGGAGCAGGAGCATGCTGAGAAGCATGGTTGAAGAGAAGTGAAGAGAAGAAGAGGTGGAGACACTATGTATTCTAGAGCCCTGCGGGGCTGAGCAAGTGGAAACATAACGTACTCGGGATCCCTAATTAGTTGAGGGAAAAATATGTGCGTATTTGAACAACTACATGGTTTAACAGGTAGAAATATTGTGTGCTCTAGATCCCTATTAAAATAGGTTAAGACATTATGAGGTATGAATTCAGGTACCATTTAACAGGTGGAACACGTGTCCTTCAGATGAATGTATCAATATTTGTAATGGAGGAATGCATTATTCTTGGTTGTCTATAATGAGTTGCATTATGTAATTTTCTCATGGTTGAGAGGGATTTGCAGATCCATGTGATAGTTGGAACTTTCCTCAGTGCAGGGTTAATTACATAGTATGTATGATTACTTGCTGAGTTCAAGCGTTTCTCATTGTCTGTGATTCCTATTGTTTGATATGTTATGAATATCATGGTTATCTGTTATTTATGAATTTGTGAAAGTCTGGGGTTGGTGCTGTGTGTGGCATGTTATGTTAGTGGATCTAATGGTGCCTGTTTGAATCCATTATGTGATTAATGGGATGTTGTTGTATCTCAGTTTATAGTTAAGTCTCAATTATGTTTTAGCTACATTCAATACCTAGTAGTAGGCATGTTTACATCTTTATTTCTTTTATTATGGCTATGTTTAATTCGTAGAAAGTTATTGTGGACATGAAGATTTTATTCCTGTAGAAATAAATGTTCTCAATAGCAATGTGCCTCAATAGAATTCTAGTCTATGTCCTTCAAATTAATAAAGGTTCTACGTCTAAAGAATTGCAGAGATTCTAGGTGTATCTAGGTTTGGATATAATATTAGTGTAGTTTTATATCCATGCTAAATACAATTTGGGATCAAAAGATGTGTCCAAGAGTCTGGACATCCGAGTTGATTTCCCTTGTGCATAATCATAAAAGTGTTGGATCCAGATCAATCCAAATATGTTGTAGATAAGGCTAGCTATATTTGTATTTGGGGCGGGGCTCGCTTTGAGAGTCTAACAACTAGGAGTTAGATACATTTATGAGCCAAATTTCAACAAAATCAGGGTTGGGGCCCTTGACAATAGTTTAACATGGGACTAGATTCATTGTAGTTGGTGAATGCATATGAGAATCTAGGGCATACGATGGTGGACACAAGATAGAGAGGTCTCGGATGTGGGCTAGGCCTAGATAAGTGTTGTGTAATGGCAATGAGACAGATGTATCTAGGGATCCAGTGGTTCAATAGGTTTGCCAAGCACAAATTGTTTGTGCACCTGAATATCACTTGTGGTCATATATGAAGGGAATTCATGATTTGGATGAGAAGTTGGGACGAGTGGGACCTGCGAGTGAAGTTGATGTGACAAGTTCCGTGAATATGTTGATGAATTCATGTGGGTGCCATAAAGGTGTCGTGGTTGACATGACAAGGCCATATGGGTCTCATGTGTGTACAACGTGGTAGTTCTTGGTGATGTGGCAAGGGTTAATTGGGTAATCTTTAAAAGGACATAAATTTCAATATATAGGTCAGATTGAGATAAATTTTATATTCCCAGAAATCTCTCGACGAGTTGAACGTGATGGTGCTACCTAAAGTTAATTCTACTAACTTTTGCAAGGAAAAAATTTTGTAACTCCATTTACATAATGAGGCCATGGAGGTTGGGTTAATTAAAAATAACACCTTTGATCAACCTAGTAAACTCAAAGGGGATGGGAGGGAGTATTATAGAGTGGTATCAGAGTGCCTAGTGTTGTGTTTTCTAATGATTGTTTGTTGTGTGCAAATGGGTGTTGGTTGTAGCACTTTAATTGATGATTGTGTAATGATTGCAGACTATGTGTTGTATGCATATCAATGTTGATATTACAATTGTGAAATGATAGAGATAACATATTTTGATATGCTATTTGTTTTCTAATAGGCATGGTAACTTGAAATTTGGTGTTTTAGATTGCCTTACATCAACATGCATACTGCAAATAATCCAAGGTGATGGGTAAATGTATTTATTTATATATTTGATTGGATAACAATTATGTGTGTGTAACAACACATAAGAAGATACTAGATAACGACAAGAGAGTGAAGGGATGAGAAGAAAAATGGTGTGGTACATCATCGATAGATCGCAACATGGTCGGGAAGAGGAGTCAATTAGTAAGAGCAGAGAGGAAGGCTCCCTTGACTGGTTGGACACTCTCATAACTTTAAGGGTTGAGCTAAGGAGTTGCAAGGTTGACAATGAGAAGATTGCCAAAGCTCAGGAGAAGTAGGCTGAAGTGAATGTAGTTAGACTGCGAATCTTGTTAGATTTGCAAAGACAAAAGTAACATGAGCTAGGTTCCAACCACCTAGGAAAGTCTAAATATAGGCAATGTTAATCAGGACTTTGGAAGCATGAATTGAATACTAATGGTGCAGAAGGAAGCAGATCCAAGAAAAGATCATAGGTAGGAAAGTGAGGATACAGTGGGAGGTGGAACTCCACTAAGTACTTCGAACAGGAGGACAAGAAGTTACGAGCAATTGTCTAGTTCTACAACTAAGAGACACTACTAGTAGAAAATGAAAGAAAAATGAATGCTACCAGATGAATTTAAGAAGACAAAACCCCCTACATTTGATGAAGAGGTGAAGAAGGTAGAGGAAGGATTGCTACCAGAAAAATTTAATAAGGCAACTCCCTAGAGGGTTTGGGTTTGTCGTCGCCTTCGACTTTACCGGACAAAAGAAAAAGAACATCCCTAAAATCCCATTAACTGTGTTAGAAATTTCAGCATTGATGCAAAGACTGGTTTACTGGAAAATTTCTTGTTTGCCACGGAGCTGAATTTCATAAGGTTGCTGCTAGGCAACTATCCACGGAGCTTAATTTTGTAAGGATTGCTGCTACACTATCTGCAATTTATTTTCATCAAATGTAAAGAGAACTATATTAAAAGAATCGTCGCCTGAGAGATTCGAACTCTCGCGGGGAAACCCCATGTACTTAGCAGGCACACGCCTTAACCACTCGGCCAAAGCGACGACCGTTGCTTAACTTTGTCAACAATAGTCTAAACCGTGAAAAATAACTTCTTTGCATTGATATAACTAGAATTAGATCAATGACGTTTTCCTCTACAGTTAAATTTATTTATCTGAACTGAACACAACTGAATAAGCTGCTTATAATATTTCCAATCCCAAAAACAGATGTTTGTTGCAGCAGCCTCTATTTTTTTTTGTTTATATTTGTTACAGCAGATGTTTTTATTTTTTTATTTTATTTTTATTTTTATCGGGAGGGGCTTGCAGACTCTGTTGATATCAGTTATTTGTAATAATGGGGTAATTCTGGCAATAGCAAGAAGATTATGTAAACATCTTTTTTTATTTTAAGGGTTGTTTTCTCTTTTCTAAAAATAATGAAAGTTTAAAATATTAATGATATTATTAAATAATATCAATTTCTACTAAATTGAAATATTAAATAAAAATAAATTTGTAATTACTTATAATTAAAATAAAATGAATATTTTAATGGGTTGAAAAGCTATTTATTAAAGTTTATTATATCAATTTTAAGAATAAAACTAAAAAGTTATGTTTTCAGTTATTTTTTCAAATTATTTAAAAAAACACTCAATTAATTAAATATTTAAATTTAAGAGATATGTTTTTAATTATTTTTCCAAACTAAAAAAATAAATTGTTTGTGATCTTCCGAGCTTAATATTTCTTAAGTGCACTAGATTTTTAAATATGTTTTTTCTCTCTAGAACAAGACACAACCACCCCACCTCTTGAAGTTTGATTCTGATAGTCTTGCCTACAAAACCCATCCTCAATAAATTGTATTAATAAAACTTAACATTAAACTACTTAAAAATATAATTAATTAAATATAAAATTTAAGATATAAATAAAATTGAAATCTTATTGCATAGCTGCAAAATAGAAAGTGAAAGTAGCCTTTTTGAAATTGGCAAATGGGTTATTTATTCTGCTATTTTTATCATTGAGTTGCCCGCTCTTGTGTCCGGCGGAGTTCATTCACTGAACCATTGTCAAGAAAAAAGCAAAGCAGTAGTAGTTTATAGTAGATGTTTTTGGTTTTGGTAATTTTCTTTTCCTAAAATTTGGTAAATTTTTTTGAAATTTTAAATTTTAAGGAAATAAATTACAAAAATAAATTGATTTAATTTTTTTTTTAAACAAATAAATTCATAATTTTACCAAATTTATATTACTAAATTATTTTAAACCATTTAAATTCATAATTTTACCAAAATTTATATTACTAAATTCCAATGGAAAGAAAAAAAGAAACATGTAACAATTAAATTGTTTAATTTTTTTTATTAAAATGTAACCCAAGATAAAGTTGGCACGGTAGAGAAATTGCACTTTACGCTATCGTTGTAATATTATTTTCCTTTCATTCATCCACACGCAGGAAGCAATATATGCTGATGCATGTTTGATTTGCATCCATAAGGATGGGAGGGTAAATTCGTGAGCTCCGAAATGCTCATTAATTCCCTTTCTATTTTAATCTTTTACTATTATTTTTAATTTAGATATTTAAATTTGATTTAAATTAATTGTTCAAACATTTGTTTTCATGTTATATATATATATATATATAATATATATATATATATATTTTTTTCCGAATATAAATTTATTAATTTTAAATAATTTTTATCATATTTTCATTATATATTTTTATTTAATAATTTTTTTGGATAAATTAAAATTGTATTGTTCTATCAAAAAATATAGGTTTTATGGTTGTGGTTTGTCTTGATTTTCTACTTGGAAAATTAGGCTAATGGCAAAATTTTAAAATTTTAAAAATCTAAGTATAATAATAAAAAGGCAAGTACAAAACTGAAAAAGTTTTTATCTAAATACTTTTTATCTCATTATTTCTAGGAAATTGAAAATCATAAAACCAAAAGCAAAAACTGAACCAACAACAACGCACCATAAGACTAAGATGAATCCAAAGGTTCCACCTAAATTGGCTCTCTGCCATGCTTGTGGGACCTTCTTGGGTTAGGTAGGAGGCCCAAATGCTCTTCAAATATTTACAAGTGACGATCCAAAGACTTCATATAAAGATGAAGCTCATCCAACATTAACAATGTTACTTCTTTGGCTTTGTTCTTGTCTAACAACACTCTGCCAATAGAGTTTCCATGTGCCAATATAAGTCAACAATGTGCATATACTAGTTATGCCTACCCTTGGTATGACCCATGCCCGGTATCTACAAGGCTACTTTTGCTCTGATGTGCATGTTAGACAAGCACCCATGCTCACCTGTGATGTCCCATTCTGCTTCGTCGAGTTCCTCCTGTATGCATTGTAGGATCTACTTGTGATAATGGCGTGTAGAGGATTCAACTCGTGAACGAGTGCAAGCTCTACCTTGATTCCCATAATACACCACTTAATATGATGAAATTATTGTCATTAATCAACTGCTTAATTCCATCATTACCATACATAGAGAGGTCAACATTGGTGGTACCCACATACCTCTCTAAAAGTCTAAGATCATCAACCATTAAAAACACACTCCTTCCCATTCTTTTTCCTATCATTTCATAGTGACCATAGAAGTATCTAGGGTGGTGCAGTGGCATAGATCCATTAAAACACATGGTGAAGTGCGCTCTTCATCAAGTCCCTCATCATACTCTAGGGAGGGTGTCATGGTACATCATTTCCTATATACACTAGGTGGGATGGCTACCATGTGCCATCCCACCTAGCACATCCCATCTCACCCCATTCGAGGATTTAAAATTGAGAGACATGGGGGTGACTTTGATCTACTTATGTGTGTATAGGTTGAGAAATAGATTATTTAATATACTCTCTTTGGGTGCAACCACATGTTTGGTCATTACCTCAAGGTGCCTCATGTAATATCCCAAATAGATAAATTTCTAATAGATCCAAAATATTATAAAATGTTCCATTATTTTAATTTTGAAAATTCTTACAAAACTGCAGAAATAATTGAAATGAGAGACCATGCCAATTTAGAGAGAAACAAAACAAATACTGAAACTCAACTTTATTTATATAATATATGTTGTTACAACAAAAATCAATGAGAGAGAATAAAAAGAAATGAAGCACTAGTTGAGGATCTGAATGTTCGTCATTTTAATATTGTTGAAGCTCTGTAAAATTCTTAGGTGGAATCTCCTCAAGGGTGTTGGGTTTTCGTCCAATACACAATAGTAAACCTGAGGGTTTTCATCCTAGGGATTAACTAAAGATGGGAACTCCATTCTCCAACCCTCACTACAATAGTGATCAACAAAACCAAGATGTCACAAATGATACTCATCCTCCTCCTTTTAAAGACTCGATAAATAGATCTCCAATCTTCTAGAAGTATTTTATTTTGATTATTTTAATATTATTCTAGAAGCTCCCCCTTGACTCCATCTAAGTGACTTTTAATTTTATTTTATTTCACATAAGTCACTTTTGGCCTTTTTCCTTTAATTAATTATTCCCCCCTTCTTTAGTTAATTAAGTAGCTAATTAAAGTCATTTTTAATCTCGGAAAATGGTAAATCATTCACCATACTTTCTCTAGCCTCTGGAAGTGACTTCTCATCACCCCATCCTGTAGACCTTCTTGTTTTGGTTCCAATGAGAAATTATATTAAGGTGTTCCATCAAATATTTTCCCGGAATGCCACCTTAGGCATAATTAATAAATCAGGCTTAATAATAACCACATTTTACGGGAATTATTAGAATGCAACAAAACCAAAAGAAACTTGTGTAGATGATAGAATACACCAAGCGAATGTCATTAGATCGTATAAAATCCATCAAAACCCCTTCAAGACCCCTGATGATGTAATCATGTTCTTGTGACCTGGCCATCACATACCCTGGAAACCCATCGTAGTTGTAATATAGAGGAAACTGAAAATGGGGGCATCACAAGTCCTCTCACCCCAAGATTGCTTGCCCTCAAGCAATCTGTATCTGTCCACATTAGAGGCATCTACACATTGATACCAAGATCCCATATGAATCACTGGGCTAAACCATGCCTTCATGCCACCACAATATAAATAGATCCCTCAATACCAGGATCCCAAACAAACCTTCAACCAATCTTGCCATCAATAGATTTGCTTGGATCCCAGTGCCACTTAAGCCCCAGGACCTCTAGTTTATGATACCACCTTGGCCCTTCATCACTGTCCTGGCCTAAAGGCTCATTTTGTTCTATGCATCCAGCTAAGAATATCCTCCTAAGATTCATCCTCTCAATAGAGTACCAACTCATAATTTCTCGCCAATCCATCCCATGGGAAGGATCGAATGGAACAAGTCTACTATGTTGATGTTGCTCGATGCTCCACTCATGCTGATCCTCCTGGTCAACCAACAAGGTCCATCTATAAAAAAAATTCTCCGCTCTCTCCAATGTACAAAGGTGAGATAATAGTGCCACAATCCCTATCGATGTAATCTTGAAGAGGGCTGCTCTGAAACTCCCACGTGTACTCCTCTTGCTACCTTACTAGGACCTTTAGTTTCCCCTCAACACTAGAGAACTTGTCTAATGACTTGGCACACTTCATTATGAGCTCCTCAATGTTACTATTATGCGGTAAGATGGTAACTCAGACTATTTGGACCCAAGTCCTACTTCAATGCCATAAGATCTGCCTTGAAATGTTCAATTTTCTCCCAACGACTACTGTCTAAAAGTGTTGCAGCCTTGCTAGCCACACTTGCATCTACTTGCACCTCATCAATGGGTGGACCCAAATATGGATGCTCAACCATCTCCATCATGTCTCCAACTTGAGCCTTCAATTGGCTCTCCAAGGATGGTTCATCACACACAACATCCTCATCTGGGTCATGCTCCTTTGTGTGCTTTACCTGTTGGATCATCACCGATAACTCATCACCCTATATGTTTCCTCGGTCTTCTTCACTCATGAGGAAAATTTGCTGCTCATCATACTCATCCATTAAACATGGATGACTATTATCAACATCTCCACACGACTTCTTATGCTTCTTAGAGGTATCCTCGTGAATATCAATGGACTCAACTATGAAAGAAGAATCCTCATCGGAAGGGTTAGAAGGAAACTCCTCTTGATCATGCAAGTTGGAGTGTTCCACATGTGACTCTGATCCAACCATGGACCCTTAAACCCTTTCCTCAATCAATTGACTTGATCTCCTTGTCATTTCTTTCCCTGCTTCAACTTTTGTAGTCCCATCTGCTTCTTTGTCCCCTTTAACTTTTCAACTGTGATTTGGTGTCCTTACCCCTTGACATGTGAAGCAAATATGTTCTCTTCTCATTTGATTTATGCTCTTCTTGGGAGTTCTGGAGACCGATTATTCTTTGGCTCCTCATCCTTCCTAGATCTGAGCCCTTCAAAAATTCTCCTCATCAAATTTCTTCTAACTATGGGTTCAACGCAATGTGTTGTGAAGTACTTCAATGACTCCACTATGAGCTGCAAATTCCTCTATTTTCCTAATAACTCATACTCAACACATTATATCAGCAAAAAATACACATGATGACTAACAAATACAAGGTTGGCTAGTATTGATTGGTAAACTATCGTGGACATTCCACTAGACAATTCATCACAATAGATCTGATAATAAACTATTAAAATGTAGAATTTTTACACTATTACAGTTTTATTAAGCTTTAAGATCTGTAGAATTAACTGTACTTAGTGCATGCATGCGAATGGAAATTATGCAGAAAAGTAGAGAATGACAAAAATAAGTTCACACACACATAAGACATAAAATATGCTCTGGGAAACCCTTTCAGGAGAAAACCCAGCTGGAAGGTGAGGTTTCTTCACTCCCTTTCTCTGTTTGGAAAATAAGGTTGTAGGTACAAAGAAGTAATGCCTATGGCCTGTGGGATGCTATAGTACACATATCCTCTCTGTGTGATTTACCTCCTATCTCTCTTGGCTATCTTTTCTCAACTATGGAACAAAATTCTCTTGAAAGAATGGAATGCCTCTTTCTCCTAGTGGCCCAGTTATAACACAACCTGATAGCCTACTATTAGTTAAGTTTAATTACATCAAATTTTAACTAGAGTTACAATATAGACTCTTCTAGAGTTTCTTTACATCAAAAACACATGGCTATCCCATTTTTCACGAATAATGGGAGTTGACGCGACATCCTCTCGAATTATAGGTGTGAAAACATGTAGGTCAACTTATGAGTGACATAACTTTTTCATACAGACTTTGATCAACACGCTTCTTGCGTTGTTGGAAAGATATATGTGTAGAACAACTTGAAAAGGTTCTACACTAAAGAAAAAAAATATTTACCTCCCCCCAAAAAGTCGTTTTATTCCTCAAAACGCTCCTGGAAGGTTACAAACATCATTTTGCCAAACTAGGTCCTGCTGGTAAAAACAATCCCATGAGCTGATTCCTTCACCTTTTCCACTTTGAATGCATCAAGATGGCTAAAAAAAAATATAATGATCCAATATGGATTACACCTCCCCATTTTGGGAGGCTATTAGTCCCCAATATACTTTACTGAATGAGGTGAGGAAAATTTTCCTCCACCTTCCCTCTAGTGTACCATGTAGCTTTTCCTAGAAGTTGTCCCTTCAACCCAATTTGCCAAAGGTGATGTTTTCCCTGTCTTGTAGTTCTAGACCTCTTCTACAAAATTGTATCTTCTGTCAAATCTACCTAAGAATCAGGTGCCAAATCCTCCACTGAAGGTAGGACATGTTCCTCTTCTTGATCTAGCATGGAAGACTCATAGAGTTTCAAATTCTCCACAGTCACAATTGAGTAGATGTGCATATATGGTGGTAAAATAAGTTGATAGACATTAACACCGACCTTCTCTATTATCTCAAAGGGACCATATATGAGAGCCTTGATTTTATTATCAGGGCACTGCAACCTCTTCTTGTTCAACTGTAGCCATACTTTGTCTCCCACCTTGAATGATTTCTCTGTTCTGTGTTGATCATGCTTGGCCTTATACTTCTCCTGCAAATTTCACAGTGTTTCTTGTACCTGTAGATGGATCTTCCTTATCTTCTCTATAACGTTTCAACCTTCAAAGAATCTCCTGTAAGATCTTCCCTCACTTCTCATTTCCCATATGAAATATCCAAAGGTGAAGGTGGCAGATATCCAAAACAAGTCTCAAATGGGTACTTTCCTATAGAAGTGTGGACTGCATTTTTGTAAGAATGTTGTATATATACCAGATTTTCATCCCATGTCTTCATATGCTTCTAGTTGTATCCCCTCAGAAGCTGGACCAAAGTCTTGTTGACTACTGTCTACCCAAGTGTCTGTTGTTGGAATGTTGTAGATATCTTCAACTTTGTGTCCATCTTTTCCCACAATGTAGTCCAAAATGCACCAACAAATCTTGTATTCCTGCCTGAAATGATGCTCCTTGGTATCCCAAATTACACCCAGACCTGTCCAAAGAACAAGCTTGTTGCTTCTTGTCTGTTGTTGGTCTTTTTATAGGGCATCATAACACACATCTTATTGAACCTATCAACTACCACGATAGATAGTCATGTCACTTCTTGGTTATTAGTAAAACTCCCACAAAGTCCATGGAAATACTTTCCCAAGGACGAGTAGGTACAGGTAAGGGATGATATAGACCCTATTTCTTGTTACTAGGCTTGCTGGTACAACAAAACATGCATCCTTTTATGAACCTAGCTACCTGCTCTTGCATCTTGGGCTAATAAACATACCTTTGTAGGTTAGCCATGATCTTCCCTACACCAAAATACCATGCAACCTCGAAGGCGTGAACCTCTCTAATCAGCTGTAAATGCTCACCTTTAGGAATACATATCTTATCTGACCTATAGATTAATCCATCTTGGAGATGGTAGCAAACAATGTTGTTTCCATTGTGCACATGACTCTGACTCTGCAACTGTTGATACAACTCCTTGAAGTCCTAATCTTCTAAATATTCCTCTTTGTATGCATCATGGATGAATGGCTCCATGTGCAAAAGGGTCCCCAAAGCTGTGATATTTGATGTGGGTGGCCTTGACATCATGTCAGCCAAGTTGTTTGTGTTTCCCTTCTTATACTTGATCACCAAATGAAACTGCTGAAAAAACCATCCACTTGTAATGCTTGGTCTATTGTAGCTTACTTTGGGCCTGTAAGTATTGTAACGACTGGTGATCTATGTGGATTACTGTTTCCTTTCCCATCAAATAGTGCTTCCACTTCTTCATATCTTGGACGATGTCATAGAGCTCCTTGTCATAGGTAGGGTAGTTAAGAACTACCCCATTAAATACTTCAAAATGGTAGCACACAAGCCTTCGTCCTTGCATCAAGACAACTCCCATTGCATATCCACTCACATCTGTCTCCACTTCAATGGGATACTGCAAGTTTGGTAATGCTAGAACTACACTACAACAAATCCTGTGATTAGCATCCTTTTTTACTTCTTTTTTTGCATCTAGAGCCCATTTTTGGTGCTATTTGCATCCATTTATCAAATATGGTGCAAAACTTGACACAAAATTTGCATCGAGTTTTGCACCAAGTCTTACACCAAGTTTAGCACCAGGTATTGCAATAGGTTTTGCACCACATTTTG
>APFE030835097.1:13026-68396 GCA_000404065.3 Pinus taeda
GATGAAGAAGAAATAGCCAAATTTACCTATATAATATTTTTTAGACAACTAGAGAAATAGTTCACATAGTAGCAATGATCGTCAAGACACATATGACACACAATCAATAAGATAAGCACCAAAACCACCAAAATAGTTCAATTTATTTAGTACAAAATAGAAATAATGTACACCACAAACATTCAAAGAGTAGTCTTAAAACATTTATGATATACACATGAAGGTGTGTTGGCTCAATGAGCTTCAGGTATTAAACAAAAGTCCCAAGGTACATTGATACAATGAACATCACTAGTCCCAATAATGGAGCGTTAGAGCTACCACTTTTTATCCAAAAGAACTATCTTCCTCTCTAATGCCTAGTAGGAGAAGCCAAGGTGAAAAGTACTTTGATTGATCTATGAGGGTGTGTATATAACAAATGAGGTGACTCTCCATCTCCCTTGTGACTCTTGAATTTCCCTTGTGACTCTTCGAATTCTCATCAAACTCTTTGACTTATGCATGACTTTCCACATTCTATAGGTGACTCTTGGACTTATACTTTACATTAAATTTCTCACATTATTGAAAATTACATGATTACATCCACAAATAATGTGATAAAAGATGACTCATATGACACCTTGACAAGACATGGCTTTGATGACATGGACTTATTGATGATGTGGCAACATCAAGCCACTCTTTCTGCTACTATATTTGTGCCTTCTTGAGATATTTCTCATGGTCTTCCTCTATGTCCTTTGTAAGGATTTAAGATAGGGATCCCTTACTATGATCTTTCCTTCAGCTTTTATTTCCAGCTAGTGTCCCTTCATCTTCTTGTTTAATGATCAACTTGTCTTTACAACTTCATAAGTGTCTTGTAGTATGATCTACTCCTTATTATCTTCAATCGTCATCTTGCCATGAAAAGATAGAGTACCTGCAACTCAAAATTACTCATGACATGATGACATCAGTTTGAAAAAATCCTAGCCTAAGATGCTTAAACAAAATCACTGATGGAGTTCGAATTACATACTGGACTAGGAGGATGGCTCAGGGATTGCACAACGCACAATTCCAAAGGCTAAGAGTGGATTATTAAGGCTTATGACTATGCAATGCGTAGTTATGGAGGCCTAGGCAAGGAGGCATAACAACGGAGGAACTCAGTGAGGCATGCTTGCCCACTGAGACTACATATGTGCAGTTCAGGAGAGAGAGAAGGTAAGGGATTGTGCAGTTGCGTAGCTCAGGAAAGAAGAGATAGCTTGCTTCCTACAACTATGCAATGCGTAGAAAGAGACTGAAAGGGAGGCTTCATTGCGCAGTTGTGGAGGTTAAGAGGCCAAGATTTAGCACTGTGACTGCGTAATGCGTAGTACTTGGAGAAAGGAGTTGCACACTGTGAAACTCTAACAAGTAAGGTTGCATGCTTGATTCTTTCCACTGCATAATGCATAGCTCAGGAGGGTGGCATGAGCTTAAGCTGGTCAGGCAGAATATTTTCAAAAATTTGGCTATGTGTGGGATTAGTGAAGTAGACATGAAACCAAGGTAAGACCTAAATATGATCACACACTCAAGACAATCGATGACACAACGTTAAACACTCAAAAATCAAAATCAACATGGTCCCCTTAATGCGACAACAAAACAACACTCTCCTCCAAGTGTGACACTTAGGATATGCCTTGTGATGACAGTGACGACACTTCTGCGACAATGAATGAAACTTTGGGAATGGGTCTAATACATCTCTATATGATAAATAGGACCCATCAACACTAAATTTTCCCCTTGGAATGAACCACAACTCCGCTTTTTTGTCGTGCGACACTTCCCATGCCAAAAGATGACACTTGAGTTTTCTTCACAAAGGGACTAGAAAACTTAAGGATATACATGGAATGACTTTTACTACTAGAAAAGAAAGCTTGCAAGATCAGAGTAGGCTCAAAAATTTGGATGTAGGCAAAAATTTTGGAGGGTGTTGTAGCAGGGAAAACACTTGGCAATGCACTGGTAGAACTCGAGCTTCTCTACCTTGGTGTAACCTTTTGTGCAGGGTCTAGTTTCTCACGAAGTATTTATTCATTGTGTGGATTACTTTGGATTTCCCACTTAAATCAGTTATGGACATAGTCCCTCTATTCCTTTCTTAAGTTAGCTATATCATAATTGTTTTAATTCGGGAGAAGGGTAATATATTTGCGAGCTTAAGATATTCAGAGTTTTATTTTACATATATGTTGTTTCTCCACTGCTAGCTGGCTTGGACAGTACCCTGACAGACTCACTAAAGGAAACACAAGAATTTCTTCACTACTAGCGAGTCTGAACAGTACCCTGACGAAGTTTCTTACTTCATCTTTTTGTGCAAGAATCCTTTCTTTATTTTCGCTCTTTATTTATTTTGTTTGTAAAACCGTGCTTCGAGAAATTATTTCATCAGCGTGGAAGATGGATCCTGACTTATTGAGAGAAAAGAGGTTGTTCCTTCAAAGAAGGATATATATATATACCTTTGTTGTTAACATGCTCGCTATATATTTTCCCCTTGTCCTTCTCTACTAAATTGGATCAGCGTGAAAAAACTGAATCAAAGAAATGAACATAGAAATGAGATTACTAGAAGAGATACTATTATCATGATCTACACAAATCTCTCCTTACGTAAGGATCATATTTTCCATCGAAACATCATCGACCAAAAGATATGGACCAAGCCAAAGAAGAAGTACTAAAAGTTAGCCAAATGTTGTAGTGTCACAAGGTCCTTTTCTATTTTTCCACACGCATTGGAACCGAAAAAAACACTTCCACACAAGATTTATTCACAAAAAAAATGCAAATACAATGCAAAAGCAACGAGAAAGACTAAACATGACAAGAAATAAACAAAGACGAAGAAATATGACATAGGGTATGGCACAACGCTATACTTTTATTGAAAATATTGCTTCAAATTTTGGCCACTGATAGGAAGAGAATCCATCTTCCCATGCAAATATTGGAGATGATAAGTATGGTGGCCAAGATTCTCACGAAAAACAAATGGTATGATCCATAAGGATTGGAATTTAGTGTGCTTACCTTTCTCTTCATGGGCTTTATCCCACTTCAATACTAAGTCTCTCACACTAAACTCCCTTTTCCCCAAAACCTTCTTATCAAACCATCTCTTGATACGAATTTGATGGATGGGAACTTTTTCTTTTTCTTTCCTCCTTTCTTGTAACTTCAAAAGGGTATCTATCCTACTTTGAACCACAAGACATGGTTTCCCCTGAGACTCTTGAGATAGTTGGAGGGTTGGGAGGCACAAGTTCGGAGGTAGGATGGCATCTTTTCTATACACTAGAAAGTAAGGTGAATCTTTCAAAAACGTTTTAGGCAAAACATTATTATCCCATAAAGTGTTCACCAAAGCATTATGTCAGTTCGTTTGCTCAAAGTAAAAAATATTCTTGATAATACAAATCAATTTTTTATTAGTTGACTTAGTAAGGTTGTTACCTTGTGGATAATAGTTAGATGAATGTTTCAATAAATTTCCATTCTCTAATGAAATTTATAACAATTAAGCAATGATGAATAGGTTCATTATCAAAAACAAGTGATGTAGGGACACCAAACCAGGTAATGTTATTTTGTCTAAGAAAATTGATGACTTCCTAATCATTCACTTGTTTGAGAGGAACTACCTTTTTCCACCGTGTGAAGTAATATCTAGTAGTGAGAATATAATAGTGTTGCTTCGACGAGTGTGGAAATATTTCACCAATGAAATCCAATCCCCATTGTTGGAAAGGTTCTTCTACAAAAGTAGGCTGCAATGAGGTAATTGACTTTCTATCTCACCCAGCACATTTCTGAAAAATTGGAAATTTGTGAGCATAGACATGAGTTGTTAGGTCCCTATACTACTAGTGTAACCCCTTATTGTTATTAGTACAACCCCCTCATTATATTGTTGTGCCCATGTAGTCCCCATATTGTTATTATTGTGCCCCCTAGAAGCCCACTATTATTATTATTGTGCCCTTACATTATTATTGTTATGTCAGCTCTGATTATATTATGACCCCTTAGACTCCTACATATAGAAAGAAGGTCTTGTCATTTGTATCATCGAAGAATTATTCATTTGTGTAATGTAAAGGAGGTTGCACCCTCAAAGAGGCTTATTTCTAAGGCGTTCATTTATCTTTTCTATCTTTTTGTGAGCTGGTTTCATAACATTTGGTATCAGAGCTTTCGATTCTATGGTTTCGCTGATCCAAACGAGTTATCGTGGTATTTTCGCTATAATTTTTTTTTGCGATGTTTCAAAACCTAAAAATAAAACCCATTTGAGAAGAAATCTTTCTAAACCGTGCATCCAAATTTCAGATCTTGTCTCGCTATATTTTCAGAGATATGATATGCGGAAGTTAGGGTTTTTGCAAGCTCTAGAATTTCATCTAAAAAAGGTCATCGTGGTATTTGTGCTATAACCTTTTCGCTACGAAGTTTCAGAAGATAAAGAAAAAACCCATTTGAAAAGAAATCGTTCTGAATCTTAGGTCCGAATTTCATATCTTTCCTCACTACATTTTCAGATATATGATCTGAGGAAGTTAGGATTTTTGCAGACTTCCTAATTTACATCCTAAACAGGTGACCTTGGGAAAACTGTCATCACTTTTTCTCTCAGCAACAAATTGAAATTTCGTAAGAAGTTACAGAAAGAGGACAGGCTGTAGTTTTCTGTGCATAGTTCCCAGATCCGAAGGTTGAAACAGTGACACGTGGCACATCGTACAAGTTCTCTCTATTGAAACATTATATAATGAGGTCATCTTAGGAGATTCGGCATAACTCTTTCTTGGACAACCAAATTCTGATAAGACTTGCGAGGTTAGAAAGAGGACTCAGAGGGCTACTGCAGGAGACAATTTCAGAACTTTGAGATTTGAAAGTACAAAGTTACAGTCATTTCAAGATCGAGCTCCTGAAATCAAGAAAAGGAGATATGAGGAAGTTTGATGGAAAGGATCCAGTAAATTGGATACTACAGATGGAGCAATATTTTGATCTACATGGTGTACCACTATTACAAAAGGTACGTATTGCATCTTCATATTTAGAACCAGATCAATTTTTATGGTATAAATGGCTTTGTTCTCGTAAACAACTTGTTACATGGTCAATTTTCACGGAGGAAATGATAGCACATTATGAGGATACAAAGAGCAACACCTTCTTTAGAGCAACATGACAACAATTGGAAGAAAAAAGAGAAAAAGGGCTTTGTTACAAAGTGGAAAGAAAAATTATGGCAACAAGGAAGTCTACCCCTCACAATTATAAAGATGGAAGTGTTGTGCAGAATCGAATGAAACAACAGGTAGATCAACATCATAGTGAAAAAAGTTTTGATGTAGGTGATTGGGTATTTTAACAGCTACATCTCAAGAAAACTATTTATGAGAAGGAAATTTTTGCAATGCTACATGCACTTAAGAAATGGTGACCTTACCCAATGGGAAGACACTTCAAGGTAAAAATGGATCATGATAGTCTTAAATACTTTTTAGAACAAATATTATGTTTAGAAGAACAGAAAAAATGGGTCACAAATATGTTGGGTTATGACTTTGACATCATCTACAGAAAAGGGAAGAAATTACCCACTAAAATTTCCACATGGGAGGACAAGAATTTTATACAGAAGCATCAAGAACTACTCAAGCATTGAGGACAACACTTTTTGAAGGAGAGGGGCATGTTAGGTCCCTATACTACTAGTGTAACCCATTATTATTAGTACAACCCCCTCACTACAACTGTTGTGCCCATGTAGTCCCCATATTGTTATTATTGTGCCCCATAGAAGCCCACTATTGTTATTATTGTGCCCTTACATTATTATTGTCATGTCAGCTCTGATTATATTATGACCCCTTTGACTCCTATATATAGAAAGGAGGTTTTGTCATTTGTATCATCGAAGAATTGTTCATTTGTGTAATGTAAACGAGGTTTCCCCCTCGAAGAGGCTTATTTATAAGTCATTCATTTATCTTTTCTATCTTTTTGTGAGCTGGTTTCATAGCATGAGCATCCTTGAAAAGTATGGGCCAATAGAAACTGGCCCGCATAATCTTGTGCACAATAGTGTCACCCACATAATTTACACTAATTGTCCCATCATGAAGATGACGTAGCCTCCTTTTTGAATCAGGTGCTTCTAGACATTTGAGCAGGACCCCATTATGGTGCTTTCAAAAAATCAGTCCATTACAAACTGATGTGATAGAGCTTTGAGTCAAGAATCCCTCCTCTATGTTCCTAGTAAGTGTGAGGACAGGGTGCCATGCTCAAGATATTGTCGTACATCTGCATACCAATAGGTGGGTGCATCAATGTGGGTATCTTGTTCGATATTATACATTTCAATTTCTTTCTCCCATCCAATAGAGTCATCTCCTAGTGTGTTAGATGCTTATACTGCAAGCTGACACAAACCATTACCTTTTATCATGTGAATTGGGTTTAACTCGAGATTGTATTCTTTCAAGCTAGTCATCCATTTCAATCCTCTTTCACCTAGATCTTATTGAACAAACAATGATCTAACCATTGGGTGGGGCACAAAGATGATAACATGATTTTTATGAAGATATGGCCTGAAGTGTTTCATTGCCTTATACATTGAATAAGCTTTCTTATCGATGACGAGATAGTTTAATTTAGGTCCTTGCAAGCTAGCACACATGAATGATATAGGTCACTCGTTACCTTGATCATCCTTTTGCATAAGATTGACTGCAAGTAAAGTATCAGAAGTGAAGATATATAATAATAAATCTTTGCCAAATTTTAGATTATATAGTGTTCGAACTTCATTGATTTCTTGCTTAATACGAGTGAAATCACCCTTTTCCCTTTTATCCCATTTGTAGATTGAATCCCTCCTAATCATCCCCTTTAACGGTTTTACTATCTGTGCATAATTTGAGATGAATTTACGAAGGAAATTGATTTTCCCTAAGAGGGATTCCATAGCTTTCTTACTTACTAGAAAGGGAATCTTATTGATAACTTTGATCTATTATGGGTCCAATTTAGTCCCACTCTTTGCGATAATATGGCCCAAGATATTTCCCTCGGACATTGCGAAAATGCTTTTCCTAAGATTCAAATATATCCTGTATTTTCGATGTCACTCGAAAATTTTCCTCAAATGATGCAAGTGATCATATATATTCTTCGAAAACACTATCATGTCATCTAAGTAAACCACAATGCTTTGTCCAATCAATCCGTGAAACCTAATGTCCATAGCTCATTGGAAAGTATCTCATGCATTGATAAGTCCAAAAGGAATATTTTGAAGGCGAAAGTACCTCACTTTATTCTAAAAGTGGTATTGTGTCTATCAGGTCTTGCCACCAGAACTTGGTTATAACCAGAAAATTTGTCCAATAATGAGAACATTTCCAACCTCATAACTATTTGCAAAATATGTTTCATTGAAGGCACTGATAATTATCCTTGTTTGAGGCTCGATTCAAATTGAAAAAAGAAACGCACAAGCATATTTCCATGGACTTATTCCTTACGGGAACCAGATTTGAGACCCATGTTGAATGACAAACTTTAAATATGATCTGGGCATCCAACAATTTTCTTAGTCCTTTATGAATGAAAGTTTCAACCATGGGATGAACTTTTATCAATTTCTATTGGAAATTCTTGACCCCTTCCTTGATGGGAATGAAATGTTAGATTATTTGTGTATCATAAGTTTTAAGACCATCATATGTCCATGTGAATACATATCAATATTGCTTAAAGAGGCAAATAAAACCCTGTCGCTAATGAGGTGTGCAACAAGTACCGAGATTTACAAAATTCAAATATTCTTTCATGCTAAGATTCACTTGTTTGTGCAAAAGTGTGGAGATATGGGTCTCTCCATTAACTAGCCCCATAAACTAATTTTGCAAGTCATAGAACGTTTCTAATGATACCACAACCTTAGGCATGGCATTTCCTTTACTTGCTTGTGTTGAACCTTGAAATTCTCTTTCATGCTCGTCTTTGTTGATAGTTGTGTCCTTTAATACATCAGTGTTCACCATAAAATCCGTTATCTTTTGGTCGTCATTGAAAATGTGAAAGTTAGTAATATTATCAAGAATAGGTGGACTATAAAGAATCTTGATTGAGAATCCATCCCTTTTAGGTGAAAATCTCACAATAGCATTGTGATTTCAAGGAACATAAGTACTATTAAAAGCTTGGAAATAAAAAGTTAAATGTCATATGTCTTGTTGGTAATTTTTGAGATTAGGTGACACATAATGTATCATATTTGGTACTTGACACGTAAAAATTTCTGAGTCAGCTATTTCTTTGAGTGCTTCAACTTTGAGGTCAGTGGCTTTCTTCAAACCCAGAATGAGTGCTTCATATTCTACAATGTTGTTGGTGCACTCAAATTCCAAGTGGCAAGAGATCAAATGTTTTCTCTATCGCGGGTCTATTAAAATGCAACCAACTCTAGAACCCTCCTACATCTTTGAACCATCGAAATACATTTTCCAAATATTAGCAATACTAGATCTATGTGTTATACTAATACTATTTACATCTATTGTACAAGAGTCATTTGCACCAGTTGGATTTTAATGAAGGAGTTCCAATTTTGTATCTGGTGGGATGGGTGAAGGCTATGCTCTAGAACATCTATGGTCAACTTTAAGAAAACAATTTTCAAAAATGACATCTGCAAAGTCTATCGGCTCATTGTGTCCCTCAATTTGTGTCAAAATATGTTTCATGTAGGCCTCGTTTTCTACTCGAATCTAGTTATTTTTTCCCTTATATGGAAGCCATAAATGCGTCTAGTTAGTTGAAAAGTACCCTTCTAATTTGTTGGGTGAATCTCTGCTTAACAGTAAACCATAAGCTTCAGGAATTTCCAAAATCACAATGTTTATGCACTGGTGAAATCTATGGTTGCATGATAAATGAATGATAACATTGCTAATTTAGCAAATGGATTGTACAAATGATTTTTCTAGTAGTATGATCTGTACATCAATTTTATCCCATTTAGCATTAATTTTTTTAGCAACCAATAATGGAATAACATTTGTGGATGCGCCATAATCAACTAAATTATGGACATTATAATTGAAAATTTCGAATGTTAAAAGAAAAGAGGGGTAGAGAGTGTTAGAATTCATATTGACAACATTAACTACATATTTGATGATATCGTGAGAGTTATCAGATATTACAAGAGAAGCATAAACTTAGTTATCTTTCGAAGGCGGCGATGAGAGAGACAGAATAATTAGTTCTCATTGTCCCACTATCCTTGCAAGCTCAAAAAGTGAAATATTAGCACGAGCTATTTTCATATCATTGAGAATGTTGTAATCAATGCTTTCCATCTTAACGAGTTGTGTTGATGGATTGGGTGGTGTAGACTTATTTGTAACTTCAAGAGTGGTGGACTTGTTCTTGTTGTTGGTGGAAGTGTTCTTTGAAAATGGAGCACTTCTTGACTTATTTTGTGAATTATGAGCTGAATTAGGAGGTGATAGAATTCTTCTCGACAATTTCTTCTTCAGTTCCTACTTAGAAACAATTCCCTTACTCTTCAAATTATAATGGCCAGTTGATTTCTGGGGAGGATCTTCACTCACTAATGGTCCATAAACACTTTTCTTATCAGTGTTACATATAACATTGAACATATTCATTAAGTGTCCAACACCCAAACTTTCTTCGATCATGGCAGGTTCATTTGCTTCTTCACTTTGCTCAAGTTGTTCTTATGCTAACAAGGTGTCAACCACATTAGTCATCATAGTGTTCATATTATGATTCCATTGTGGGAATGTTTTTTCTGAATGCTTCTCTCGGTGAAAAGAACAAAAGTTGCCCATGCCGAAACTTTTGGCATTGAACACCAAATTTGATCCGAATGGAAAATGGCATCAACCCATGGTATTCATCCACCTATGTTATTCATCCACCCATGTAATTTACCCATGGTATTGTAAGTGGCATCCACCCTTCGTATTTATCAACCCATGGTATTGTAAGTGACATTCACCCATGGTATTGTGACATCCACCCATGGTATTGTGACATCCACCCATGGTATTCATTCACCCATGGAATTGACCTATGGTATTGTAACTGAAAAATACTATGAGTAACACGTCGCATTTTGTAAAAGGACAGATTGTCCACCACAATATAGTCCTTACAGTTATCATCTGTTTTAATAAAAAAAATCTTTGTGGTTTTGTTTATTGGGCATTCTACTCTTTTTCTTCTGGCAATTTTTCAGATATTGGGGGCCTCCCCCCCAAGATCCATTTCAATGTTTTAGATCTTGGGGGCCTCCCACAAGATCCGGATCAATGGTATTAGAGCACGTTATGATTCCATGGGAATGAGGGTTTGATGCATATTTTAGTTTCAAATTTTGCATCAATATTCAACAAACTTCAGGCACGCGTTACGACCTCCACAGAGCACTTTCTTGGGCCAAGTAGGAAGAATTTTTCTTTTGTCATTTTTTTGCAGGAACTTTGTTTTGGGCATCGAGTTTACAGATCAGATCTAAAGAATTTTTTGCAATATTTACAAAAAAAAAGAATAGATATATATTCCTTGTGAAAAAATACCAAAATTCAAAAAAAGACATCAGCTGAATTGGAGTCTCGATGAGGGAGATATCGCTGATTTAAAATTAGCTATATTGTAGAATTTTTTCAGACGACAATTGGTGGATGGCGACTCTCCTATCTTTTTTTGAAGTTATTGTGAAGAATTTCAGAAAAAAGAATTGTAGATCTGAGATCCTCTTGAAAAATCACCCAATTTAAAAAAAATGGGTTGAATCGGAGTTCGGATGTGGGAGATATTGCTGATTTAAAATCAACTCTTTTTTCAGAACTTTTGTGATGGCAAAGAAATTGCAGCGGGAATCGAATATTCTAGAGTGTCCAGATAATGATTTCCAACATATGGGAAGATGAAAATAGTCCTTCTGCTTCCAAAAATAGGTTATAATAAATATTTTGAGTTTTATTGACCGAGTTATGTCCATTTTAATTCTAGAGCAGCATTTAGAACGGGTTCCCATTGGAAACATGGCCTCCCGCCCCACTTTAGTAAGCACCTGCTTCACATTCATCAGTTTCAGCATAGCAGCATTCGGCTTGGGTTATTTGGAGACATGCCCTAACACCCTAGGCTATGTAGGCACCTGCTACTTCATCAACGACCAACATCACAGCTATGGGTCAACTGCACAAAATCCTTGTCATCGAAGTCCATTTGCTAGGCCACACATTGTTAGTATCACAGTTGGTCACAAGCATTACAGGGTATCTCTATCCTCGGATCTTCGTTTGTCATGGTTATGGATCATCCACAAACCCGCACTTCATCAAAGTCCATTTGCTAGGCCGCACACTGTCAGTATCATAGTTGGTCACAAGAATTACAGGGTATCTCTATCCTCGAATCTTCATTCATCATGGTTATGAGTCATCTACAAACCCACACTTCATCGAAGTCCATTTGCTAGGCCGCACACTATCAGTGTCACAGTTGGTCACAAGCGTTACAGGGTATCTCTATCATCGGATATTTATTCATCATGGTTATGGGTTAACCACATAAAACCCTTCTCTTCGGTGGCTCTTCATATTCAACAAAGGCTTCGCAGGAGGGAACTTCACGCAATGGGGACCATTGCTTCTTAAGGAGGGAGGAATGATCCGAATGGAAAATGGCATCAACCCGTGGTATTCATCCACCCATGTAATTTACCCATGGTATTGTAAGTGGCATCCACCCTTGGTATTTATCCACCCATGGTATTGTAAGTGACATCCACCCATGGTATGCATTCACCCACGAAATTGACCCGTGATATTGTGACATTCACCCATGGTATTCGTTCACCCATGGAATTGACCCATTGTATTGTGACATCCACCCATGGTATTCATTCACCCATGGAATTGACCCGTGGTATTGTAACTGAAAAATACTATAAGTAACAAGTCGTATTTTGTAAAAGGACATATTGTCCACCACAATGTAGTCCTTACAGTTATTATATATTTTAATAAAAAAATTATTTGTGGTTTTGTTTATTGGGCATTCTACTCTTTTTCTTCTAGCAATTTTTCAGATCTTGGGGCCCTCCCCTTAAGATCTGTATCATCGTTAGAACTTTGAGTAGATTTATCAAATTGAGAGTTATTGTTCCTTTTAAAGAAAGGTGGCCTAAATGACTTGTTGCTAGTAGTGGATTCCTCACTTGAACTCTTATTTAATTTTGATACTTCATTTGTGAGAAAATTCAAATACTTGGTCAAGCTTTCCATATTGAAAGAATATTTCGCCTTAGCCCTGGTGGAAAAGACTTGGCTTTTCTTACCAGTTTCCTTGGAGTCTATAGGATCGTCGGTGCCTTCAATGGCTTCAATAGAATGCAAATCATTTTCGACACCAAGAGATTTTTCAAAGTTTAAAGCCAATGCGTCCTTTGCAATTCTTGACAAACATAAAATTGTTAGTTTTCAAGGCAATTGTATAATAATATTTCATAATGCAATCGTGCAGTTGCACATATACAGGGAACTTGTTCAAAAAATGAGTAAATATTTGGTTGAAGTATTTGACTCTTTCTTTGTCTCTTGTTTTGTTACTAACGAGTTCTTTCAATGACATGGCAGGAGTCTTATCATCAATTTCTTTTTTTCTAAAAATATATTCTTATACTTTCTCCAACTATGGATTGAATTGGTCAAAAGACTATGGTACCATACTAATGCTCTACCCTCTAGAGTGTATGGAAAAAGTATGCAAGAAATGTCACCAAAATGTACCTCAATCATTCACAAGTGCATGTATAAATCATCGATATGATCTTCCGCCTTTATCTTTTTATCCAGATCAAAGTTTGACATTACCTTTTCTAAATGTTTGGGATTTTTTTAAATATTATCCAAAAGAGCCAATGGCACTTGGACCATCCAATCCAAATCTTTGTCAGTCATGTCTTCACCTTCTTCCTCACACTCTGAATCAGAAGATTTTTCCCCTTTACCATTCAAACCTTCATTATGACAAGGTTGTTCCTCTTCTAAAAAATGAAAACCTCCCTCGTCACCTTCTTCCCTAATAGGTGGAAGGTCCCCTTGTTGAATGGTTTCTTTTGAAGGTTCTGCTAACTCCTCAAGGGTGGAAAAACCCAAATATTCCACCAATGAAACCAATAAACTAGTACGAGTCCTTTCTTTCTATTTTGCACTATGATGAAGATTATGAATAATAGGAAGTAATCCAATGACTTTCGTAAACTAACGAGTAATGGGACGGATTTTCTGGATCTAATTGTAAGTAACTTCAAAAGTTTATTCTAGATCAGGATGAGAATAACGTCCTACTTCAAGAGTATGAGTTGGAATGGAACCCAGTGCATTATTTCCTTGTACAGGAGATGAATTTTTAGGATGAGATGAATTTTCAGCCATAAAAATGTGGCTTCCCTCCATCTAGTGCCAGAATATTGATAGTGTTGGAACCCACCAACATGTAAGGGGGTCTCACCGATGAAAAGCACCAATTAGAATTCGCATCAATTGGTAGAGGATCCCTTTTAGAAATAAGGCCCGGTTGTCATCATTCTTAGAGATTTTCCTTGGCTACAGTGGTTATCATAAGAGATTAATGTACATGTACTTTTGAATGAAAAAGTGAGTATGCCTTGTGAAATGATCAATTGTAGAATGTATCAAGGTTCTTTCATCGAAGGGAGACGAAAGCGGGCCTTTAAGAGAAGAGTAATAGTACTAATCTAATAATGAAACATGAGCATATATATATAGATATATAGACAACTAGTGAAATAGTTCACATAGCAGCAATGATTGTTAAAATACATACAACACAAATTCAATAAGACAAGCCCCAAAGCCACTAAAATAGTTCAATTTATTTAGTACAAAATAAAAAAATGTACACGATAAACATTCAAAGAGTAGCCTTACAACATTTACGATATATGCATGAAGGTGTGTTGGCTCAATGAGCTTCAGGAATTAAGAAAAAGTTTTGGGATACATCAACACAATGAACATCACTAGCTCCAATAGTGGAGTGCTAATGCTACCACTTGTAATCCAAATAAATTATCTTCCTCTCTGATGCCTACTAGGAGAAGCCAAGGTGAAAACTCATTTTATTTATCTATGATGGTGTATATATAACAAATGAGGTGACTCCCCACCTCCCTTGTGACTCTTGGACTTCCCTCATAACTCTTCGAATTCTCATGAAACTCTTTGACTTCTGCATGACTTTTCACATTCAATAGGTGACTCTTGCACTTCCACTTTACAATAAATTTATCATATTATTGAAAATTACATGATTACATCCATAAATAAGGTGGCAAATAATGACTCCTACGACACCTTGACATGACACCTTGACACAACATGACTTGACTTTGATGACATGGACTTGATGATGATGTGGTATTGTTAAGCCACTCTTTCTGCTGATGTATTTGTGTCTTCTTGAGGGATGTTGCATGGCCTTCCTCTTTCTCCCTTTTAAGGCTTGAATATAGGGAGTCTTCACTTTGATCTTGATCTTCAACTTTTGTTGCAAGCTAATGTCCCTTCATCTTATTGTTCAATGATCAACTTGTCTTTGCAGCTTCATAAGTGTCTTGTAGTATGATCTCCTCCTTCTTATCTTCAATCATAATCATATCATGAAAATATACAGTACCTACAACTAAAACTCACTCATGAGAAGACAACATAAGTCTGAAAAATTCCTAGTCTAACATGCTTCAAGAAAATCGCTAATGGAGCCGGAATTGGGTACTAGACTGGGAGGAAGGCTTAGGGATTGTGTAGTGTGCAGTTCCAAAGGAAAAGAATGGAGGAATGAGGCTTATGACTACACAATGCATAGTTCTAGAGGCCTAGGAAAGGGGAATGTGTAGATGAGGAGCTCAATGAAGCACGCTTTCCCACTTAGACTACGCAATTTTCAGTTCAAGAGAGAGAGAGAGAGAGAGCCCAGGTGATTGCAAAATTGTGAATTTGAAGAAGGTAGAAGAAAACTTGCTTCTTGTCACTGTGTAATGCGCAAAAGGAGATTTATAGGTAGGCTTGATTGCGCATTTGTCGAGGTCAGGAGGCCAGGATTGAGCACTGTGATTGTGCAATGCGTAGTCGTTAGAGGTAAGAAATGTGCATTGTGCAGCTCCAGGGGGTAAGGGTACATTCTTGAGGCTTTCCATTGCATAATACTTAGTTAAAGTGGGTAGAGTGAGCTTAAGTTGTTTGGGCATAAGATTTTCCAAAATTTCGCTAAGTGTGAGATCAGTGAAGCAGACATGAAACCAAGGTAATACTTGAACGTGATCACACACTTAAGGAAATTGATGACACAACATTAAACACTCAGTAGTGAGAAACAACATGGTCCCCTTAATGCGACAACAAAACAAAACTCCCCTCCAAGTGCGACACTTACGATCTACCTTGCGATGACAATGACGACACTTGTGCGACAATGCATGAAACTTTGGGAATGGGTTTAATACATGACTATATGATAAATAGGACCAATCAGCAACAAATTTTCCCCTTGGAATGAACCACAAGTTTGCTTTTGTGATGTGCAATACTTCCCATGCCAAAAGATGACTCTTGAGTTTTCTTCACAAAGGGACTAGAAAACTTAAAGGATATACATGGAATGACTTTTACTACTAGAAACGATAGCTTGTAAGTTCAGAGTAGGCTATTAATTTTGGATGTAGGCCAAAATTTTGGAGGGTCTCATAGCAGTGACAACAATGCCCCACATTAGGATTCATGTACCTTAAGTCAACCATAGCTACCTATTTCTTTTTCGAATGAAGATTTCCATATTTGTGAGTCAAAGTGTAGAAGCAGTTTCCTAAAGACCTCAGTGACTCGATCGTTTCACATTTCTAATCCCCATCAGGTGGAGTGTCTCCACCTGACCAAAGCCCCTCCAAAGCAATGAGTGCTCCTCTTCCCATATATATATATATATATATATATATATATATATATATATATATATATATATATATATATATATATATATATATATATATATATATATATATATATATATCACTTAGCCCTCCATCCTAAACCCAAAACCAATCCTTCATCTCCCCCCTTATCCAAAATAGTCATCCCTTACACTCAAGATGTTACTAACCATATTTCCAAGATCCTACAAAAAAAAAAAAAATCAAACCTCCTTTAAACCCCAAACCACCTGAAGACAACGTTTTAGATTTTCTAAAGACAAATATGACCCCTTATTTCATCCTTGGAGTCTATGAAATCCCTTGCTCCTATAGAAAATCCTAGATAGGCCAAACATAAATATCTTTAAGGCCTGCATAAAAGAGCACATGGATGATAATATCCATAATTGGGTATCTATATCAACCATTCCTAAATACTCTCACACTACCAAGCACCTCATCTTGTTTGACAGGGCAAGACTTCTTTCATCTGTTCATTTACACATTGCTCGTCTCATCAAGGAAGTCATTGAAATCGAAAAGAACCCATGAAATTTTAAACATGAAGATGAATTTAAGCTTAGTTAGTCATGACATCCCACTCGTCCCTACCTCTCTCACAAACCCTCCACTAACTCTTCTCCCCATGATCCATTATTTTTCCTCCTCCTCCTCTCCCTTTCTTTAACTTGCTTCCTTACTTCTTTGTGTTTATTTTTATCTTTTGAAACTTGATCTAATAACAATTTATTAATTAATATTATTAAATTAATATTTTAATAAAATTTAATTAATAACATCATTTCTTACTCTATAATAATAATATTAATAAATAATGGTTACAAATAAGAATAACAAAATTAATAATTAATATTAATACAATAATATTTTATTCTTAAAATTATTATAATATATTAAAACATGAACAATTATTATTATTATTATTATTAAAACAATAACATTGTTTACTCTATAAAAATAATATTAAAAAATATCAATATTATAGTTTTCACAGTAAAAATAAGAATATTAATATAATAATATTCTATTTTTAAAATTATCAAAATAATTCATGGGATTAAGGTATTTTAAAACATTAATCATTATACTTAACATTATATTAATAATTCGTTGATATGCGTATATATATGAAGTTATAGTGGAAGGATATGCGGTAAACTTTTTATTTTTTATTTTAATGGATGGTCGAGATAAATTTTGGAAGGAATATGCCAAGCATATCCTTCGTCTGACTCCATCTGGATGGCTGGGGTGTTAAGGCAGCTCGAACAGTCGAAGAAAATAAATAATAAAAAGTACATTGACTTAAAAAAACCTCGGGGTCGTGTTTTGTAAGCGGTTACTTGATGACGCTCACGCTCAGGTATAATGATAATGTCGTCACCTTTCTTGAGTGGAGGGAGCACGGGAAGTCGTTGGTGTCCATCGGTTTGCCCATAGTCCGTGATATGTCCGACTCTTTTCCAAATCATGATATGTGCGCTTGTTTCCCCTATCTAGAGATCTTTACATGTCTTTTTCATTGCCAAATTATGATAGCATTGCCGGTCAAGAATTTTGTATGGTAGCATAGGGTGGAAACCCCCAAGAAAAATCAGGAAAAAAAAACATGTCATCTATCAAATGATGGCGGCAGTGGATTCTGTCCAGTGCTTTGTCCGAAAGAAGATGGTCATTGTTGTGACATACAGAAAGGGAGGGCAAAGGTTTGATCAATATCAATGGCCTCCCTATGAGATTTTCCGCTACAAGGTTTTTAAACCCATTTTTCTGCTAGGTCACTACAACTTTGTTGGCGTCTATATCAAAAATAGCTAATTACTCCTGCATGAAGAGTTGGAAAAAATTAGAGAGTCAGTTAATTGAGTCAAGTTGAATTAAGTTGATTTTTGGGTAAAGTTAAATTTTTTGTGTGGTTGCATGTCAAGTTATTTTAGGTGAGTTACAAGTCATAAAAGTTTAAATACCCCTCACCAAGTTCATTGTAATATCAAATTTGTATAATCAATTGAAGAATCATAACTCGTGTTGTTGTGTATGTGATTATGTTATTTTGTGCTTTTCTTCCTCTTCCATTTCAACAAATTGGTATCAAAAAGAGGTTACAAAGAACCAGAGAAAATGGATTAGTAACAGCCTGTGAAATAAAAATAAAAAATAAAAAATTGCTTTTCGTTTAGCTATAACGCACCTTGGAGTAGTGTAAAAGGCATTATAACACATGAAGGCTTAGAAAAGAGGTGTGTTACAAGTCCTGGAGTTACCGCTTTTTGCAAGCACACAAGTTTCCTTTATCATCAGTAGCATTAGAGCGCTAACGCTAGTCCTCTTATAGTGGGCAGTGATAGTACACGGCCTCAATACATCACAAGCCGCATTAATAAAGCGAATATCATTATTTTTTAAAAGACCAAGATGAAAGCATATCATATGCAAAGTTAATAGTGAATTATTATTAAATGCGTGAGTCCATGATTTTTTAAAGACCCTTTTTAAAATGGAGTACATTAAGAAAAAAAAGGCATTTTTCGAAAGGGCCTTATTATAAAAAAAAAAAATTATATAAATATTTTTTATTTAAAAGAAAAGAATTTTTATTATTATTCGAAGATATTTTTTAAGATGGATTCATCAACTTTTTAGCTTCTATCTTTTACAAGCAAGGATTATAATGTGCAGGCCATTAATATGGAGACCACAATGAAGGTTCATGATGTTTAGGAATATGTAACAAATGGATTTCTAGAACCTAAGAATGAAGCAGAAGAACGAGCCCTCGCTAATGCAGAGAGGGAACTATGGAAGAAAGACAAAAAGAAGAATGCACAAGCATTGCAGCGTATCTAATAGGGAGTGGACCGAGCAGTGTTCCAGAATATTATAATCACGTCTTCAGCAAAGATAGCATTAGAGACCTTGGCAATGAGATATAAAGCTATATCCAAAGTCAATATTGTTAAATTGTAGAATACTAGGAGAGATTTTGAAAGTCTACTGATGAAGGAGACATAGGACACCGATTCTGTAACACCCTCCTCCCAGATCGACACAAGTAACAAGCCAAAGCCAATCGGATTAAACATGTGATGAGATACTACTATGATATGATTCAACCTCCTAAGTGACCTTAAGGAAGTGGAACCGACAGAAACACACCATACAGACCTTTAACATCAACAATAGAACCCCTAGGAACCATCCCAACTTTTATGCTAACTAGCCCCTGGGTCCCACTGATTCTTTGAGCTATTAAACCTCTGGAAACTCCCATGCTATGGACATGCCAACGTTTAGAGAGCTCTGGATGCTCCCACAAACCTGCATGTCTACGTCTAGGGACTATTTCCAGTAGACTTGTGCTAGAGTTCGGGAATTTAAGTACTTTTCAAGCCTAGAATTCTCGCCACTACCCAGAACTTGTTGTAACTTCCGGAATCCATTAAAAATATGATGACAAGACTAATAAACTAAGAACTGACTCCAGGACTAGGCCTGACCATCCCCAACTGGGACTGACATTCTGTCAAACACTTGGCATCAATGCAATCTACAGGTGTAAACAACAGAGCTAAGCATAGGCATCTTACACTTATCTGAGATTGACTATGAAGAATTGTTTCCTTATCACATTAATTGTGTTATCATCCATTAGGCCATAAATAGATTGTTCATTCATATACAAGTAAAAACATGATGGGGGCCATACATAGCCTTTGTCATAATACATATTCATAACTAGCATAATAACAACAAAATTACCAAGGAAACAACAACCATATAATCCACATATAAACCAGTATAATACTCATGATATAACAAGGAGAAATAGCTTCATATTAATGATGCAAAATCCAATCCGATATGGGACTACCATGTTCCACCCGACCACAGATATGGTTGAGCCAAATCTCTCTTCAGCTAGTCACCCCCATGCAATATTCCAAGCATGAATGTGGGATCTCATAAAACACATCAATCAAAACCATCCAAGGCTTCTAGAGGCAAAACCACCTCAACCCATCAAACAATAATTCCACCTCACGTTCAGACATCACAAAACCATTATCAAATTGGTCTCTATCCAGGCCTTCCAGGGCTCCAGAGTGTTTGTTCCAACCTGGATTCCAGAACTAGTAACTCAACCCACAATTGTCGTCGGGTTTCCATAACGTTTGTCCAACTAAGGCTTCCAGAACTAGTAACTCAAACCACCAAGGGCTTCTAGAGCATTTTTCCAACCAAGGCTTCCAGGACTAGTAATCAACCCAAGTTGTTACAGGGCTTCCAGCGCGTTTGTCCAACCAGGGCTTCCAAGAACTAATAACTCAACCCAAGCTAAAGGAAACATGAGAACCAACCAAAGCAAAATAAGGAAATAAACCCAAAATCTCCATGTGTATCCAAGAAATGGCAAGGCTAGACGATCCACTGTCAATCCAGGAAATCCTCCATGCCACTGACAGATCATGACCAATAATCCACATGCATATGCCATGCATGTCAAAACTAGTAGCTACTGATACCAATGTCCTCTTGCGCTTTCCCGCTCTTCCTTTTCCTTATTTCTCCAAAACTCCAAGTATGCCACACTCTCCAAGAGTGCTCCAAGAAAAATCTAAGTGTCCAAGAGTATGAGAGAGAGAGAGAGAATAGAATAGAGCTCCACCAAAAACCCATCAAAGCTTACACTAACCAAACTTGTCCACTGATCCTCAGAAGCCTTTTTATTAATGAGGCTTCTATTTTCTTCATTTTTCATTATTTTCCTTCATTTTCCTCCTCACATGCAACCTGTGACATTTCACCTTCCTTTTCTCCTAATGTCCATTATTTCAATAAATAAATGTGCCAAAAATTCCATTTTTCCTTTCGAAATCCTTAGTCATTGCCTTTGTCAATTTCCTTAGCCATAATAACTGAAATGAACATCCACTAGGATATTTTTCCCACCATTCAGCGTGGAATATGTGTCCCATGACCATGGTCTTATATATTTTTATGTGGATTCTTAATCAAGGTTGTTGTAGAACCCTCCCCCTTAGGGGAACATTGTCCTTGGTGTTCAATGACACCTATAACCAACAATACTACTGAAAACAAAACATACTTCCCATGGAGATTTATAACACAACTTGTTGCAGTATTTACAATGACCACTACTAAAACATGAAAAACATATTGTTTACTGGAGATTTATAACACAACTCATTACAATATTTACAATAATAACCACATATACACACATACACATTTTCTTCAACCAACAAATAACTATAATGTCTATTGAGCTTTATAATTTTAGCTCGATACAATATTTACAATGATATACACATACACATATGCACATTTTCTCAACCAGAAAATGAAAGGATACAATGTCTGCATTTGCAACAAGGGAATCCAAAGGCTCACACGTCCACCCTCAAAGTAACTCCAGGATTCCCCTCCTTCCCAGGAACTCCAAAATCCACTTCCAAAGTCAAATTGCATCCAATGTCCAGCGCTACAATCTTGCGCCACATGTCTTCTTAGTTAACAGTTATCGACTCATTGTTCCAGGGCACACTCCCAATGTGCATTTGATTCCATCTGGTAATGCTAATTGCCAAAACAGAGATATCCTCGACCTTCCCTTCTGTGATACATAGTTCCTCAGGTACCAGTCACCCCCTTCTATGCATTCACACACCTTCCAAGTTCCGCTAGTACCCCATTCCTGGGCAGTCCATCCCTCGACAACATTTCCTCGCATCGAAAGGTCTAGAAACCAAGGCATATCCATACCTCAAACCATCATAGCAGTCATAGGATTCTCATGACAATCAATGGACAGTATTGGGTACCAGTGCCCCACAATGGCCTTGCTACTGAATTCTTTACCAACATATTACTACCTATTCTAATTTATTTTTCCGTTGTTTCTAATGCTTGTCGTCAATTTCAACCACCCAACAGAGCATTACATGCTTTCCTCTACCAAGCACATAATTTCCATTAGATTCAAAATAAATTGAAATAACTTCAAATCATACCTCATTGGTGGCCTGTCAATAAGGTATACTTTCAATCTTGTTTACTTCCTGTCAAGACAAGTCAAACTAAAATATTTGATCAAATCATCATGTATAAGCATATCACATCAGGTTAGCTCAAAACATAACCATCATAAAAAAAATTCATAAATCACATGTAACCATTATAAACCAAAATCATAGATCACATGCATAATAAAACTAAAATAAAATACTGATACTTATCCTTTAGTTAATTCTTAGCTTATAACTTTGTCCTTATTCCGTACACACTTTAGATTGATTGCCACACCCAACAAACACCCAATGCCTTATCCTCAACCATGTGCACATGCACATAGTGTGCATCACACACATACAGCCACACACGACATACAACAGCATGCAATACATGCACCTATACCTGACATACAACACATACACCTACACCCAATGTACAACACAACACAACACATATGCCTACATCTGGTGTACACCACCACATAATACATACACTCACACCCGATGTACAACACAATACATATACGTACACAACATACAACACAATGAATACACATGTTACGATGCCACGATTACACAATGCCCATACGTAGTACTGCATGTACACAACACAACATGTATGAGATGCACATAATACCACATGTAAAGCATGTACACAGTACCACCTATACACAACACCACCTACACAACGTGTACACAACATCACATGTACATGACATCACCTACACAATGCCACATGTACATTGCACCACATGTATAACGTGTACACAATACCACATGTACACAACACCACATGCATGACATGTACACGACACTACTTGCATGACATGTACACAACACCACTTGTACAATCATGCACACAACACCATATGTTCATAGCACCACATGTGCAACATGCACACAGCACCATATGTACTTAGCACTGCATATACAACATGTACATAGTACCATATGTACACAACATTGCATATCGAACATGCGCACAACACCATATGTACATAACACCATATATCTATCATGCACATAGTACAATATGTACACAACACCGCATATCCAACACATACATAGCACCATCTATACCCAGCACTACATATGCAATATTCACACAACACTATCTGTATCACCATGTACATAACATTGCATAAACAACATGTACACACACTATATATACATAATACCGCATGCGTACAACATCACAGATGCAACATATACAACATATACAATATATTCACAACAGTAGGGCCACACATCCAAAACCACATTATCTCTACCAAGAAACCTTTCTTTCAGTGTCTATCTTCCATCCGTGCTTATCCCAGCATCCCACAGACCACACTTCTTTCATTTCGCTGATGTATCCCTCGAAATAGCTTGTCCATAACTTCCATAACATAGACATAATATAATCACATTATATCAACTCATAACCACATGATATTGACCTCATATATTTTTCATGACTACTCTTCCACTTGATTCCTCATAAACTAGGAACCTCTTCATGTCATTCACCTGCGTAAGGAATCATTCCTCACATGAATGATTTCTAACGACCATGTCAAACAACAACATACATACATACATATACTTATAAATATTAGCATTTAACAATCTTTCATACAATGACATACATAAATACATATACATATAAATATTAGCATTAATAATCATGATCTCTGATGACCCTTTCAGACATGACATACATACATACATACATACATACATGTATACACATATAGACATTAGCATAATCATGATCACGACATAACTACTAGATATCATAAGGTCAAGGTTAAGATAACTCTGTTTATTCATGCAACACATGCAAAACATCGAGAACAACAATTCCCAACATAGCCAAGGCATATGACACCTCAAGCCATTCACCTTACATTTTTTATTACCTTTCCCAGGACTCTCCTGCCATCATCCATTACACCAATGGACCCAACCAGTCCAACTGGTTGTCATACTCTTGCCTTCAACTGCCCTTATACATGTACTGAGCTTCATCCAGGCCTTACATCACCTGTTGGATTTTATTCAACTCTCCCCAAGTTCCACTAACTTTCCTCGTTTACCGACCAATTTTCAAGACTCTCAAAATAATAAAGGTAAGACCAAGAAGCAAACAAGAATAAAAAATCATGGAAAACCAACAACAATACGACACCACAAACAAAGTGGCATTTCCATGCACAAGACGCAAACAAAACCGCAATCAAGCACAACAAATCACCAAAAGACCAAAAGCACAAGACTGAAAACAGACACCATGACTCAATCCCCATGGTTCCCAGTGCTTCGAAGGAAAGATCAACTTGAACCTTCTTCATAATTTCAAGGAAGCCTCTTTGTCATGCAATACTGCCATAAACACACAACTATCAATGCATAAGTAAACATCACAACATACTAGTTACCTTACCTTGTTGTTCCAAGCACATCACCTTGTAACTAAACACGTCCATTCCATATCTCAAGGGACTCCATCTCCCTTGAGAGATCTACCTATAACTAGACATCATCTGTTATACCTATCAAATACATTTCCAAGAACATAGCACATATCCACATAATTTCAGACTAATTAGGGTTAATACAATTTCTTGTATGCAAAGCCCTCATTCGCTTGGAATTGAAGCTTCCAAACATAGTCAAAGGATTTCTCACCCAATTCATTTATTTTACCTTTACCTTGCAACTGAGTCTTACTATGTATTGTCACATCACCCAATGGATAGTTATATATACAAATCAACTAATACCTTGTCATGCTAATACCAAGCATGTTTCCTGCAACTGTTCTCAGATGTCAACCACATGTTTCAAATATCAAGACAATCATATCTATCAATTTGAAACCAACTTTTACCAATACTAACAATCATGTCATAATCCATAGTCAACTCATAGTCATTAGACATAATTCTATAATTGACACCTATTACACTCATGTACATGTCAGTTATCTCAACACATATGTGTTAGTACAATCATCTTAAAACAATATCGTCTAAACACATACTCATATTATGCAATTCATCAAACATTCAACCAACTTGCAAACATACCACGTTAAATAAATCAACTAGATGACATAGTAGACACCAAACACTCAAATGCTAAATAGACAACATAATCAAACATTCAAGCACAAAGTAGATGACATAAGAAATTTCATACCTTAATGTATCTCATGGGAGGTGATCTTATCTACACAATCAACCTATATTAGCATGATATAACTTCACAACATATCAACTCAACCACAAATAAGGCCATGATATCCATAATTGTCACTATCTAACATGCCCGCATCATAACCTCATAAAAGTTTATCATGCATACATAATTGAATCACATCTGCACAGCCAATCTAGGTTAGTATGACATAATATCACAACATATTGACTCATATCAGAATGTCATAACCCTAACCATTCACATAGACCAATCCAACTTAGTATGATACATATAACATAAATATCGTAATGTAATAACCCTAATCATAAAGTTACTAGAATATAACAATAACAAGTTATATATTATGCTCATCAACAACATATAACCTAATATTCAAGCTAATTATCATACAACAACAACAAGTTATCCTATAGCATACTCATCAATAATATATAACATATGATCAAGATAACTATCATATAACAACAACAACTTAACCTATAACATACTCATCAACAACATATAACAAAATCATCAAGTTATCTAACATAAAACAACAATAGAAATGCAGACAACCAAAGATTACTATCATTCATGACTATCTGACACGTGCATATAACTACACTAATCAACTAGCATCTATCATGTATGTAACCATAACATCAAATGAATGAAAGGCATACACCTAACCATAATTCATATAACAATACTTAACTTTTATACCTGCATGCCCAACATACAAACCGGTATGACAACATTCTCTTTCCTTGAGGTTCACTGCTGCAACTTCACTTTGATGGTATACATCTCCTACTCTATCTTAGCCAACACATTAGCATCGAAACATACCCTATATCATCATGATGACCTAATTGCATACAATGAACTCATGCACAACAACCTTCACCATAACAATGCATGCATAACAACATATAAACACCGACATGCATAACAAATGCATGCACAACCATACACTCATGACGACACATCCCACAACACCACCATCAACCTTCACGTGGCAACATCACTACAACCATGATCATCACCATGCAAATGCAACAAGCACATGGACTACAAGCATAAAGAACAAATATGCAACCGACATGAATGCATGACCAACACACTGTCCATCCAGTCCGAGGGGAGAACCATCCTCTGATACCACTTTGTAACACCCTCCTCCCACATATACCCAAATAACTAGCCAACCAGGGTAAACATGTGTTGAGAGGCTACTATGATAAGATTCAACCTCCTAGGTGACCTTAAGGAAGTGGAACCGACATAAACATACCATACAAACCTTCAACATCAACAATAGGACCCCTTAGAACCATCCCAACCTTTCTACTAACCAGCGCCTGGGTCCCACTGAGTATTTGGGTTATTAAACCTATTGACGCTCCTATGCTATGGGCATGCCAGTGTTCAAAGAGCTCTGGACACTCCCACAATCCTGCATGTCTACATCCAGTGAATATTTCTAGCAGACCTGTGCTAGAGTTCGGGGAATATAAGGCACTTTTCAAGCCTAGAATTCTAGTCACTGCCCAGAACTTGTTGTAACTTATGGAATCCATTAAACACATGATGTAAATACTAATAAACCAAAAACTAACTTTAGGACTAGCCCTGACGATCCCCAACCACGACCGACATTCTATCAAACAGTTGGCATCAATGTAATCTACAGGTGTTAACAAGAGATCTAAGCATAGGGGTATCATACTTATCTGAGATTCGCTATGAAAATTTGTTTCTTTATCACATTAGTTTCATTATCATCCATTTGGCCATAAATACATTGTTCATTCATATACAAGTAAAAACATGATGGGGGCCATACATAGCCACTGTCATAATATATATTCATAACCAGCATAATAACAACAAAATTATGAAGGAAACAATAACAATATAATCCACATATAAACTAGTATAATACTCATGAGATAATAAGGAGAAATAAACTCGTATTAATGATGCAAAATCCAACCCGATATGGGACTACCACATTCCACCTGACCATATACACGGTTGAGCCAAATCTCTCTTCAACCAGTCACCCTTGTGCCATATTCCAAGAATGAATGTGGGATCTCATAAAACACATCAATCAAAACCATCCAGGGCTTCCAGAGGAAAAACCACCTCATCCCATCAAACAGTGAGTCTGCCTCACAGTTGGACATCACAAAACCATCATCAGATTGGTCTTTACTTAAGCCTTCTAGGGCTCAAGAGAATTTGTTCCAACTCGACTTTCAAGACTAGTAACTCAACCCAAGCTGTTGCAGGGATTCTAGAGTATTTGTCCAACCAGGGCTTCCAGGAACTAATAACTCAACCCAAACTAAATGAAACATGAGAACCAACAAAAAAAAACAAGGAAATAAACCCACAATATCCATGGCTATCCAGGAAATGGCAAGGTTAGGATATCCACTATAAATCCAAGAAATCCTCCATGCTAGTGACAGATCATGACCGATAACTCACATGCATATACCATGCATGTCAAAACTAGTGAGGAAAACATACATGCAACTCGGTACCTACAAGCCAAATTCGTTGTAGCTTCTGATCTTGGTGTCCTATTATGCTTTCTTTTTCTTCCTTTTCCTTCTTGCTCCAAAACTCCAATTATGCCACACTCTCCAAGAATGCTCCAAGAAAACTCTAAGTGTCTAAGAGTATGAAAGAGAGAGAGAGAAAGAGAGAATAGAAGAGAGATCCACCAAAAAACTGTCAAATCTTACATTGACCAAGCTTGCCCATTGATCCTCAGAATCATTTTTATCAATGAGGCCTCTATTTTCTTCATTTGCCATTATTTTCCTTCATTTTCCTCCTCACGTGCAACTTGTGACCTTTCACCTTCATTTTCTCCCAATTTCCATTATTTTCATAAATAAATGTGCCAAAAATGTCATTTTTCCTTTCCAAAGCCTTAGTCGTTGCCTTTTACAATTTCCTTAGCCATAATAACTTAAATAAACACCCACTAGGATGTTTTTCCCACCATTGAAATTGGAATACATGTCCCATGACCGTGGTCTTATATAATTTTACATGGATTTTTAACTAGGGTTATTACAGATTCGTTCATGAATGAGGTCATGACCATCATAAATTAGTTAAAAATTTATGGTGATGATAGTAAATATCAAACAATGGATTAGAAGATCCTGAGATCTTTGTTTACCAAATTTGACGTTGTGGTAGCAGCCATATATGAAACCAAGGATTTGGAAACATTTGCAGTTGATGAGTTGATGGGATCATTTATATCCCATGAGGCAAGGATAGATAGAAATAAGGATTCCACTTTAGAAAAAACTTTCAAAAGATAGATTTCTATTTCAAGAGACATAGGTCGAGGCAGAGGTAGATCGATAAGAAGAGGACAAGGTAGAAGACATGGTGGTAAGAGAGATGGTTGAGAAGAGCATGAACATGAAAGTGGAAGCAACAAAAGAAGCTTCAACAATAATCAAAGAGTTGACAAATCAAAGGTGAGATGTTATCATTGCAATAAATTTGGTCACTATGCCTGTGACTGTAGGAAGAGGATAGATGACCAAGAAAGCCAAAGAGCTAATTTCACTACATAGAGTACTAACTCCATGTTTCTATATTGCCATACCATGCATGAACCTTCTGATAATGTGTGGCTATTAGATAGTGGTTGCAGTAACCACATGACACTAAACAATAATTTGGTTGCAAATTTGGATTAATCTGTGAAGACAAAGGTAAATTTGAGCACTGACAACACTTTGGATGTAGACGGAAAAGGAGTGGTCAACAATATGACCAAGAAGCAGGAGCTGAAGACAATCTCAGAGGTATATTATGTTCTTGGTCTCAAACGTAATTTGATGAGTGTTGGTCAATTGAAGCAAAAGGGATATAGAGTTATATTTGAAGGACACGAGTGTGTTATATATAACAAGCCCCCAAGCAAGCAACTGATAGAAAAGGTGGATATGACGAGGAGCGTACTCTTTCCTATAGCTATGAATTATAGTGATCGGGTTAGTTATTTTACACTAGCATGTTCTAATGATTACGGGTCATGGCACTTTCGGTTTGGACACTTGCACTTCTCTGGTTTAAGATTGTTGTAGTAGAAATAGACGGTTAGAGGGTTACCTCCCATCAAAGAACCTGCTAATACTTGTGAGTGTTGCATCTTGGGAAAGCTACATTGTGAATTTTTCCAAAGGGAGTTGCATACAGAGCAAAGCAGCCACTAGAGTTGGTTCATATAGACTTGTGTGGACTTATGATGACACAGTCGATTGGCAGAATTTTTTACTTTCTGACTTTCAATGATTATTATAGAAGAAAGACATAGGTTTACTTCCTAAAGAAGAAGTCTGAAACTTTTGCAAAATTCAAAGAATTCAAAGCCTTAGCTGAGAACCAGAGTGAGTGTTAGATCAAGGTATTGAGGTCAGATCATGGTGGAGAATATGATTCGAAGGCATTCCATGATTACTACAAACAACATGGAATAAGAAGGCAGTTTATAATGAGATACACAGAGTAGCAGAATGGTGTAGTAAGGAGAAATAATAGGACAATTATGAACATGACAAGGAGCATGTTGAAAGGAAGAAACATCTCTAATGAGTATTGGGCAGAAGAAGTTGCATGTGCTATCTATGTGGTAGATAGATCCCCTACAAAGAGTGTGATGAATAGAGTATTAGAAGAAGCATGGTCAGGTATGCCTTGCAGCGTATCTCATCTCAGAGTGTTTGTATGTGTAGCTTATGCACATGTGCCTAAAAAGATAAGAGGCAAATTAGTTGATAAAAGTGAAAAATGCATATTTACTGGCTATAGTGAGCAATCAAAAGCTTATAAATTATATAACCCTGTCACCAAGAAGAACATAATCAACAGAGATGTTGTGCTCAAAGAACAACAGTCATGGAATGGGAGTACAGACAAGACAGTTGATGCACAAGTGTCACTAATGGAAGAAGAGAATGTAGCAGAAAATGAGCAATAGGGATCACAAGAGCAGACACCAGCAAGGACTCCAATATTATCTCAGCAACAAGGATATTCAAGCAGATCAACATATTGGAATTATTCTAGTCACCAATCAAGTGATTAAGCAAGCAATGGTAAGAGAAATATGAGAAGTTTGAAAGATATTTATTATGATTTGGATGCTAGTTCAAACTTTGCATTGTTGTCATTCCAACCTTCTTCATTTGAAGAAGCAATCAGAGATCAAAATTGGGTCCAATCCATGGATGAAGAAATTTAAGCTATTGAAAATAATGTTACATGGGATTTGGTTGATTTACCAAAGGATAAAAACCTCATTGGTGTGAAATGGGTATACAAGACAAAGTTGAATGAGAAAGGCGCAATTGACGTATTTAAAGAAAGACCTGTAGCAAAAGGATTCTTGCAGCAACTAAGAATAGATTTTGGAAAAAAAATTGCTCTGGTATACAAATTGGATGTTGCAAGAGAATTCTTAGCCACCACAGCTCAGAACAAGTGGAAAGTATATCAGATGGTTGTGAAATCAGCCTTCTTGAATGAAATTCTAGAAGAATAAATTTATGTGCAGCAACCTCCAGGTTATGAATTTGAATATAAAGAAGATAAAGTTTACAGGTTGAAGAAAACACTCTATGGATTCGAGCAAGTGCCTAGAGCTTGCTATAGCAGAATCGATAGATACATGATCAAGAATGGATTTTGCAAAAGCAACATTGAGCCTACCTTGTACACAAAGGTAAATGAGTATGGACAAATTTTGATTGTTTGCTTATATGTGGATGACATGATTTATACTGGTGATTTTGAATTGGATGAATTTAAAGCAACCATGAAGAAATAATTTGAGATGACAGATCTTGGTCTCAAGAAATATTTTCTTGGCATAGAAGTTGATCAATATGAAAAAAATAATTTTTATTTGGCAAAATAAATATGCTAGAGATTTGCTGAAAAGATTTAAGATGGAAAATTGTAAACACGTCCCTACACCAGTTGCATCAAGTACAAAATTAAGTAAGGATGATCAAGGATCAAATTAAATTCAACTTTATTCAAAATATTGGTTTGTAGCCTCATGTATCTCACAACTACAAGACTAGATATTATGTAAGGAGTGAGTTTAATTTCTAGATTTATGGAGACTCCAAAAGACACACATTGGACAGCAGGAAAAAGAATTATGAGAAACATAGTAGGAACTAGATATTGTGGCATAATGTCTGCAAGCACAGAGAAGAAGGATTTGATTGCATATACAAATAGTGATTTTGGAGGAAGTTTAGATGATAGGAAGAGCACTTCTGGTTATGTGTTACATCTTGGTTCAACGATGATTTCATGGGTATCTAAGAAGAAGCCTATTGTGAAAATTTTGTCAGCAAAAACAGAATATGTAGCAACAACATCATCAGCATGCCAAGCAATATGGTTAAGAAGAGTATTTGATGGACTCAAGCCGAAAAAAAAAATGATCAACATCAATATATTGTAACAACACCTCAGTGATTGCATTATCTAAAAATAGTGTGTTTCATTAAAAGTGCAGGCATATTGATACTAGATATCACTTCATTAGAGAACTTGTGAGCAATGGAGAAGTCCACTTGAAGCCTTGTAAATCGAGTGATCAATTCGCTGATATATTTATCAAGCCATTAGCAAAAGATGTGTTTGAGTTTCACAAAAGAAACTTGGGTGTTGTAAGCCTAGCTGAGACATAGACTAGTAAGCATATTTGAATTGTCATGAGTCATGTCTTAGTTTAGCGGTCATAATTAAGGGGGAGTGTTAAAAATAACTAATTATACTCGCATGAAGAGTTGGCTAAAATTAGATAGTCAGTTAACTGAGTCAAGTTTAGTCAAGACGAGTTTTGGGTAAAATCAAATTTAGTGTGTGGTTGCATGTCAAGTTATTTTAGGTGAGTCACTAGTCGAAAAAAGTTTAAATACCCCTCACTGGATTCATTGTAGTTATCAAGTTTGTGTGATCAATTAAAGTGTCATAACCTGTGTTATTATGTGTATGAATTATTTGTATTATTTTGTTTCTTTCCTCATCTTCCTTTCCAACAAATTGAGAATCAAGGTAAAGGGAGGAGTTCACACATCACATATTTACGCTATTCGGCAGAGCATTGCAAGGGCACAGTGACCTTCTACCAAAAATAGGTGGACGAACACCAAAAAAGCTAGATCAAAAATACTAGTGGCAGGTATGACAGGACCTGCTCGTCGCTGATCCTAGGCGCTGCGAACCCAAAAAGTTTGGAGGTGGGGATGCCCGTGCTCGTTTTCAAAAGTCGTACCGTTGAAAGATTTTTCCTCGTATTTTTGTTAGGGTTTGTTTTGAGAAAAAGTGTTGCCTGGGAAAATTTAAGGGAATTTTATATAATGGTTGTTTATAGATATGCTTTGTATATTATATATATATATATGCATGTCGCAATGAAATCGCGTTAAATTTCTTGAATGCTATCTCCGTCGAATGCATATAACCACATTATATTGAAATAATATATACAATTGAGATGCAACGTTACAAGGCAAGGTGGTTATAACGCGTGTATTTAATTGAAATTCCAAACCAAGGAAATGTGGAAAGCTAATTGACTGAAATTCTGCGAGACTGTAAGAATTAATATACGCACGTTGTGCCAACTTAAGAGCTTCCATTCTATATAAAATTTAGTGCATCGATTGTGGTACATATTTTGCACCCGAGACCAACAATTGTATGCGTATTCTGAGCCAACTTAGGCTAATATTCAGCGACCTTAATCCAATTTAATGATTTTGACTCTGACTGATGTGTCGACAAGGTTGCATGGACGGGATAAAATTCCCATACGGATGGGCAGATATGGCAAATACCAGCTATAATGCATTTGGTTAGAGAGTAAATTTAATATATAAAATATCTTTCATAGCAAGCCTTTCGCATGGTTTGGCGAATGTGCATAGCTAGCTGTTGAAGTAAAACACAATGTTTAAACTTTTTCCGCCTATAGGAGGTGTCCCATATGCATGCCGCATTAATGTTATATGAACTTTATAATGCTGTCCATGCCTTATTATACAATGTTGATTTGGAGCGTATCTCTCGTTAGTTGGGTGTAGTATTGTGTTGATTACTTGAAAATGCGTGCGGTAGGGTCCACTAAAACATGATAGACGAACCACGTATTTTATTGCTTTGATAAATATTGCACGTCGATTGTATAATATTTATTGCACGTTGATTGTAGGAAGTCATTGATTGAGGGTTTCAAGATCGTATCAATAAAAAGGGATCGAACTCTTTTAATTTACAACACATATTATAATTAGTATCGAGCTCTTTTAATTTACAAACATATATTATAATTAGTATGTCTTCGGATTCGTATTTTATTGCTTGATAAATATTTATTGCACGTTGATTGTATGAAGTCTTTATATATATATATATATAATTGCAGGTTGATTGTGTGAAGTCATTTTTAGGTAATATGTATATATGATCTTAAAATCGTATCAATAAAAAGGATCGAGCTTTTTTAATTTACAACATATATTATAATTAGTATGTTTTTCGGATTAATCACATGTTATAAAATGGGTCAATGTTTTGAATCAATTAATATGCTTTATCTTTATGAGAAAACCACATTAGTTGGTTCGAAATGTCGACCCATTTTATAACATGTGATTAATCTAAAAGACATACTAATTATCGATGTGGATCACAAAAGCCTCCAATCTAACATATATTTATTATATTGTATTAATAATAAATATGTTTACTTTATTTTTATAATATATATGTTTTACAATACATTAGGTACATTATAATGTTTTTTAATGTAAATTTTATAATATAAAAAAGGGAGTTTTTTAAAAAAATTCAAAGGAGTTAAAAAAAAAAATAGAGAGTCTCTATATTTTGTGCAAAAACATATTTGGGGCTGTGGCCACAACACTATCGAACCAATGCTACAAAATTGATTTTGTATCTTCTTATGGACTTGCTCCCTCTATGTATGAGCTCTCCCCTTCTGGATAAAATCTCGTCTTGTAAATGTTTCCTATCCTGTTGCTATACACCCCCCCTACACAAATCTTTTTACATATGAGATATCACTTAATAAAACCAAGATCTAATACAAGTGTCTCAATATCCAATATGTTGGATCACTACACAACTTCCCTGGGCTGGTCAACTACTCTTTATAATAGCTACTTCTGCTATGCTTGGGGTCCCTTCTTTCTTCATATCCACATATATTGCTTCTTCAAGTTTCATTTGAAGCATTCATATACTTGAAGAAGCCTTCACTAGTGGATTAGACCTGAGTGATCAGATTTATCCTTGAATCTTCTTGTTTCCTTGTTCATTCTTTGGTGATCATTCTTGGGTTAGCAAAGAAACCTTCTTCCTCGAACCATCTCATGTTAATCCTATAATCACAAGTTATATCCACTTTATAGTGACATTTGTAGCATCCTATGTTGAACTTGAATAATGGAAAAAATGGTTCGTATGATCTACAATTATAAGCTCTGATTTGATTTTCCATATGTTTGTTCATAGAAGTTTGATAATAGCCTCTATTTTTGATATAATCATTCATGACATAGGTTTGTGATCCCTTGCTTTGTGACAACATCATAGCTGAACACTATGTTTCATTAAGGAACTCTCAATTTAATAATAATATAATTGTTAATGTTTGTGACAAGCCAAACACCATGTTGATGTATAAGAGCCCTATGATACAAACGTAATCTTGGAAATAATTTAGAAGTGAGAGAAATGAACAACCACTATATATATTATATATATATATATATATATAATATATATATATATATAATTTCTTATAAAATATAAAATGAATAGCCACTTCCTAGTATATATACAACTTTTAGCAAATAAGATAATCTCCAAAGTATTAAGTTATTCCTCAATTTGACAAATTTTAGAATATAACATAATCCTCAAAGTATTGAGTTATCCCTCAATTTGACATGATATCAAAGTTAAACATTTTCCAACAGCACAACTTTTGGTATTTCACTCATGCTATGTTATGGCATGCCAATCTCTTGGTTGTATCAATATGAAAATAAACCATGGTCAATGTAGTATATCTGACTTGCAAAAAAATATGAAAATAGAAAATATGCTCAGAAATAACAAGATCGAAATATAGAAATGCTTCTCTTTATTAATTAAAACCCTTGAGGTAGGGTAACACCATACAATTACTCATTAAGGAAGGAGAACACTCCACAAGCCACATGTTTGCCAACACAATAATCCTTGACATCTCTCAATGGGGAGTCTCTAGCTTCTATATAGGCTTCATATATACAATACAATGGGGCATTACCATGGGTCTCTCAATACTATACATATAATACAATGGGCTTATCACAATATTCATAACTACTTGTGGTCCCTTACATGATGCGGGTTAACCACTTTATTTATTAACTATGGCTTATCACATTATTACATTATTCCCTTGGGTACCTCCCTTTGTATTGCATAATACACCCCCTAGGTGTACTACATTCCAACCCCCTTAAACATGTTCCATTCCTGAAACATAAGAAGAACACAAATAATAAGATTTACAAAAAAGATTAGTCCACTGGTACCATGCACGTGCATCTAGCCATCTATGAGAAAGGTGATTACTCGATCTAGTTGGTGCCTTGCTCGCTTGAGATGGACCTTGTATCTGGTAGTTCCTTTGTGTTGTTGTGTTGTGGGTGGTTCGACGTGCCTTTTTGTGTGCCATCCAAGGGTTGTTGTCCTTGTTGTTAATTCTTTTCCCCGTTGTTGTTTATTGTCTAGCTGGATGGTGTGGGTAGTGATATGTTGAAGTTTTATCTAATATCATATATTTTTTTAATTCACCACATGATGGAGCTTGAGTGGTATCTGGTACCTATTTTGGCGCATGTGGTTGTTGCTTGTCTTCCAATATTACTTCCACCATAGATTCCTCATTCGATGTGTCTGCAGTTGTAAATTTTTTTTTTCGACCTCCTTGGACTCTATTTGTTTCTTGATGGAAATATCCTGTAACGTAATCTTCTTCTTTTTATACCATAACTTCAGGAATTTCTTCTACATATTAATATTGATAGTACCAATAGATTCCATCAAAGGGTATCCCAAAACAACATCCACATCATCCATATTTAAAGCATAAAAATCAGAATGTGATACATACTTATCCATAGAAATATTCAAATCTTTATAAATTTAAACATCCTCATTATCAACCTGTTTGTTTTCAATGTGTTTTGCTAGAACTTGCACTCTTTTAGCCAAATGAACATTAATAAAATTATGTTTGCAACTAGGATTGATAGACACAATGATCTTCTCTTTCTGAATATATCCATGAACATGTAATAAGGAGATACCAGCAAAAAATAACCCCTTATGTTTCTCATTATCCTGTTTTCTATCATGAGACCATTTGTCTAAAAGGATTTTTTCAAATTCTTCATCAAGAAGGCTAACCAACTTCTTGTTGTCAAGTGAGCTCTACCATATGGTAACCTCATCTCTAAAACAAAGTCATGCTAAATATTTCCAAAATTTCTTACATTTTGCAACTTTTATGAATTCTTCAATAGTAGGGCCATCACTTTTCTTGTAAAAATCATCTTGCTAGAACTCTAAAATAGAGTGAGAGTTTTTAAAAAAAAATCACTTTGGCGAAAATTTAAAATGAGCATAACGTGGTCAATATAACTTAGAATCCTTATTATAGCATGTTTTTGGAAATGGAATGGTCATTCTGCATCTTCCAGTGTAATAGAAATCTCGATTTGGGCCTCTGGAAACTCAAATTTACATTGCAATAGACTTGTCGTCACAAAAAATTCTGAAAAAAATAGTTGATTTTAAATCAGCGATATCTCTCTCATCCGAACTTCGATTTGACCGATTTTTTTTTTTTTAATTGGGTGATTTTTCAAAAGGATATCAGATCTACAATTATTTTCCCAAAATTCCTCACAAAAAACTACAAAAAGTTACTAGAGATCCGTCATCCATGAATTTCCATAAGAAAAATGTCTACAAGACCACTAATTTTAAATCAGTGATATCTCCCTCATCCAAACTCCGATTCGGAATTTTTTTTTTTTTTTGAGTTTGGGTATTTTTCGTAAAGAATCCAGATATACTATTTCTTTTGGTAAATTTTGCACGAGAAGTTTCATATCTCATATGCAAACTCACCGCCCAAAAATTCCTGCAAAAAATGAAAAATAATGCTTCCCCTCTTTGCCCAAGAAAGTGCTATGATACCACTTGTAGTAGATCTGACCTACAAATATATTAAAATAGAAAATATGCTCAGAAATAACAAGATCAAAATATAGAAATGATTTTCTTTATTAATCAAAACCCTTGAGGTAGGGTAACACCATACAATCACTCCTTGAGGAAGGAGAACACTTCACAAGCCATATGCTTGCCAACACAATAATCCTTGACATCTCTCAATGGGGAATCTCTAGCCTCTATATAGGCTTTATACATATAATACAATGGGTCATTACCATGGGTCTCTCAATACTATATATCTAATACAATGGGCTTATCACATTATTCCTAACTACTTGTGGTCCCTTACATGATGCATGTTAACCACTTTATTTATTAACTATGGCCCATCATATTATTACATTATTCTCTTCGGTACCTCCCTCTCTACCCCATAATATCCCCCTAGGTATATTACAACCAACAATGGTCAATCAAGTTTAATTTAGGGTTTATAATATTAAATCCTTAGGTTTATTATTATTCCTTTGGGTTTATAATCCCTTGGGCTCTTTAGTATCAATCCCTTGGGTTTAAGAAAATTAGCCATGGTCAACCATGGTCCAACGCCGCATTTTGATGAAGATTGTAAATATGAAAATCAACCATGGTTAACCATGGTCCAACATCACATGGTGACAAATATCCTCTTAATATGAAAATTAATCATGGTCAACCATGGACCAACGTCACATTGTGACAAATTTTGCATCACTATGAAAATCAATCATGGTCAATAATCACGGATGCATTGTGATGAAGATTGTTTCTTTGTCCAACATCACATTATGACAACCATGGTCATCTGTGGTCAACAATGGTCAACCATGGTCCAACATCATATTGTGACAAAGATTATTTCAATATGAAAATCAACCATGGTCAACAATGGTCCAACATTGTATGGTGACAAAAATTATTTGAATATGAAAATCAATCATGGTCAACCATGTTCCAATGTTGCATTGTGAGAAAGATTGTGTCAATATGAAAATCAACCATGGTCAATGATGGTCAGCCATGTTTATTTTATGGTTTATAATATTTAGGGGTGATCATGGTCAACCATAGTTCAATGTTGCATTGTGACAAATATTCTCTCAATATGAAAATAAATCATGGTCAACAATGGTCCAACATCGCATTGCGACAAATATTGTCTCAATATGAAAATGAACCATGGTTAACCATGTTTATTTTAGGGTTTATAAAATTTATCTTAGGGTTTATATACCTTGGGTTTATAATATTAATTCCTTGGGTTTAATATCAATCCCTTGGTTTATTAATCGAAGGGTTCAGATTCCTAGGGTATAATATTATTCATAAGGTTTATAATATGAATCCTAGAGTTTAATATAAATCCGTTGGGTTTATAATCGTGGTCAACCATGTTCAACCATGGTCCAATGTTACACTGTGACACAGATTGTTTCAATATGAAAATCAACCATGTTCAACCATCATCAAACATGGTCAATGATGGTCAACCATGGTCCCACGTCACATTATGCCAAAGATTGTCTCAATATGAAGCTCATCCATGGTCAACCATGGTCAACGATGTTCAATCATGGTCAACCATGGTCAAATGTTGCATTTTGACAAAGATTGTCTCAATATAAAAATCAATCATGGTCAATCATGGTCAACCATGGTTAATCATGGTCAATATAAAATAAACCATGGTAAACCATGGTCAATCATGGTCAATATGAAAATAAACCATTGTCAACCATGGTCCAACATCTCATTGTGACCAAGATTGTCTTAGTATGAAAATGAACCATGGTCAACCATGGTCGATCATGGTCATTTATGGTCAACCATGGTCAACTATAGTCCAACATCGCATCGAGACATATATTGCTTCCCAATATGAAAATAAACCATGGTCAACCATGGTTCAATGTCACATTGTGACAAAGATTGTCTCGATATGAATATCAAACATGGTCAACCATGGTCCAACGTCGCATTGTGACAAATATTGCCTCAGTATGAAAATAATTCATGGTCAACCATGGTTCAATGTCACATTATGAGAAAGATTATATCAATATGAAAATCAATCATGGTCAATGATGGTCATCCATGTTCATTCTAGGGTTTATAATATTTATCTTATGGTTTATATATCATTAGTTTATAATATTAAACCCTTTGGTTTTTTAGTATTAATGCCTTGGGTTTATGAAAATAAACCATGGTCCACCATGGTCGATTATCGCATTATGACAAAGTTTACCTCAATGTGAAAATGAATCATGGTTAACCATAGTCAATCATGGTCAATCATGGTCAATCATGGTCAACCATGGTTAATCATGGTCAATATGAAAATCAACCATGGTCAATCATCGTCAACCATGGTCCAACATCATATTGTGACACATTTTATCTCAATATAAAAATAAACTAGGGTCAATCATCATCAGGCATGGTAAATCATTGTCAACCATGGTCCAACTTCACATTGTGACCAAGATTGTCTCAATATGAAAATCAACCAAGGTAAATCATGGTCAAGGATCATAAATAACCATGGTCACATTGTGACAAATATTGTATGATGGTCCAACGTCACATTGTGACAACCATGGTCATCCATGGTCAATCATGGCCATCTATGGTCCAACATCGCATTGTAATAAAGATTGTCAATATGAAAATCAACCATGGTAAACCATGGTCCAACATCACATGATGACAAATATTCTCTTAATATGAAAACCAATCATGGTCAACCATGGCCCAACATCGCATTGTGACAAATATTGCATCACTATGAAAATCAACCATGCTTGACCATGGTTAATCATGTTCAACCATAATCAACCATGGTCAATAATCATGGTTGCATTGTGACGAAGATTGTCTCTTGGTCCAAAGTCACATTATGACAACCATGGTCATCCATGATCGGTAGAAATTTCTACAAATCTAGCTTTGATACCATGTAGAAGTTTCTACAAATCTAACTCTGATACCATGTAGAAATTCCTTATAGATTCAAACTGCAGATTGTAATATGCTAAAATAATTTACTTGAATCTACTCTACTCATCAACGGAAACAATAAATGGTCGATGAAATCATGAAACATATAAGAGAAAGAATTTAATCACACGTAACATGATGGTTTCCTGGGGAAAGCCACAACTAAAAGCCCCTACTATCTGTATATTGCATTAGTCAAAGAATCTAGATGAATAAAATATGCTATGCTCAACCTTGAGCTCAACCTGCATAAGTATTTTCTATCCTTTCCCTGACTCACTACCTTTGGCCAATACTTAGCTAAATAACCAAGCCTCGAAGCTCCTTATTCCTTGTGTTGTTCCCTTGAGAATTAGGCTCTATTTAATGTGGAAAATTCTCAATTGTGAATTGTGAAATCCTCATTAGCCTTTCTCTAGCATCATGCATCATTAGTTTAATTTATATGATTTTACAATTGATAGCACGTTGTCCCTGAAATCCAATGTCAACTGGGTCTTTCTTTGATCTGACATGCATGAGTTAATTATGAGTGAATCTTCAGTTTATTGGTTGATCACTACAGGTTAGAACCCACTACTATAGGTTACATGCCACTACTGTATGTTACACCCCACTACAGTAACTTACACCCCACTATTGCATGTTACACCCCACTACAGTAAGTTAAAACTGCACTGCTATAGGTTACACCCCAATACTGCAGGTTACACCTAACTACTAGATCTCTCACTAATCCATCCATCAGTTGGAATTAGTTTAAATGACTTTAACTCAGTTGGATTGAATTAAATTATTACAACTCAAAATAAACTCAAATAGTGCTCCTAATCGTAGGAGATACTCTACATGAATCTAGTTATACCCTCAACTCGAATTAACTGAGCCAACTAGGTCAAATTAACTTAGTTAACTATTACAAGTTGTCATGAGATGTGGAATTACAATTTAATTCCCAATTTAATTAAAGGAAAAATTAAGTTAGAATTTTTCTTGATGTTATTTTTAACATTTCTTGTTGTTATTTTCAATGCTCCCTCTCAACAAGAAAGGAATTCAACTCTATCATGATCTGGTACCTTTGGAATGTTATGCATGCAACTCTTGTCACTATTGTTGTTGCTACTGCAACATATACAACCAAAAAGAATCCCAAAAAAATAAACTGAATCAATTGTGTCTGCAATTTTCTACTAGGAAAATTGTGTTGTTGATACCTCTGCTACTAATCCTCCTGCTCTGTTGTCAACTTTGCTTTCCACTCGTCGGTATCTGACTGAAACTGATCCTCATGATACTAAATACTATGCCCCCTCCGTAGCAATATAATAATCCATGAGACAAAAATAACTCAATGGATCCTGCTCAAATTTCTGCACTCTTTGGATTATTTCTTCACATCGACCCACCTCTCATCTGGAGGTATGGTTTCATGTGCTCCCTCTATCCACTTGGCTCGTAATTCCCCCCTACAGGAGGTCTTTGCATGAGTGGATAGTTGCACCCTGTCTCCTCTTTGCTTCTCAAATTGTGGTTTCTCCACAACTTGTTGTGGCTTCTTCTGAGGCTGCATGTTCAGAGATAATTCATGCTCCTCTCAACCACCAAGTATCTAGTCTCTACCTTGATCCTCAAGGATTTGCATGCATGAGCTAAAACTGATCTACTCATATTTGTCCTACTATTTATCTATTATTGCTTCTACACTACTACTGCAACTACTGCAATAATGAGCTTGGTCTCCCCATATCCAGAGGTAGAGCTTCCATAGGGCTTCTCCCTCTGAAACTAAACTCCCTCTGATTTTCGATATCCTTGTGGGAAATATCTCTACTCCTCATTTTGTCAATATCAATGATCAAAACTCCTTTTTGTGTCAATAAACATTGGTTCATTTATCTTCCCACTAGCAACCTTCTAGCTCCATTAAGAAGTCTTCACATAGGGTCTTTTGCATTTGCCTTGAACTAGAGCTCCATCAATCTGTAAGGACAACTTCAAATTCTTCTCTTCTATTGTGATTTCAATTTTGATACCATATAGAAATTTCTACAAATCTAGCTCTGATACCATATAGAAATTTCCATTAATATAGCTCTGGTACCATGTAGAAATTTCTACAAGTATGGATTTAATACCATGTATAAATTCCTTGTAGCTTCAAACTGCAAATTGTAATATTCTAAAACAATTGATTTGAATCTACTCTACTCATCAACGGAAACAATAAATGATCGATGAAATCATGAAGCATATAATACAAAGAATTCAATCACACATAACACAATGATTTCCTGGGGAAATCCATAACTAAAAACTCCTGCTATCTGTATATTGCATTAGTCAAAGAAAATGGGCAAATACAATATGCTCTGCTCAACCTTGAGCTCAACCTGAACAATTATTTTCTATCCTTTGCCTAACTGACATCCTTTGGCTAATTCTTAGCCAAATCTCCAAGCCTCCAAATTCCTTATTCCTTGCATTATTCCCTTGGGAATTAACCTCTATTTAATGTGGAAATTCCTCAATTATGAATTGTGCAATCCTCATAGGCCTTCCTCTGACTACATGCATCATTGGTTTAACTTATATGATTTTACAACTGATAGTATACTTTCCTTGAACTCCAATCTCAACTGGTTCTTTCTTTGATCTGACATGCATGAGTTAATTATGCACGAATCTCTAGTTTATTGCTTGATCACTGCAGGTTACATCCGACTACTGCAGGTTACACCCCACTACAGTAATTTACACCTCACTATAGTAAGTTACACCCCACTACAATAAGTTACACCCCACTTATGCAGGTTACAACCCATTACTGCAGGTTAGACCTCACTACTGAATCTCCCACTAGTTCCTCCATCATTTGGAACTAGTTTAACTAACTTTAACTTAGTTGATTGAATTAAATAATTACAACTCAAAATAAGCTCAACTAGTGCTCTTAATTGTAGGAGAGACTCTACATGACTCTAGTTAGACCCTCAACTCGAATTAATGGAGCCAACTAAGTCAAATTAACTTAGTTAACTATTATAAGTTGTCATGAGTTGTGGAATTACAATTTAATTCCCAATTTAATTCAAGGAAAAATTAAGTTAGGATTTTTATTGATGTTATTTTTAACATTTCTTGTTGTTATTTTCAACATGGTCAACCATGGTCCAACATCACATTGTGACAAATATTATCTCAATATGAAAACCAACCATGGTCAGCCATGGTCAACGATGATCCAAAGTCGCATTAGGACAAAGATTGTCTGAATATGAAAATCAATCATGGTCAATCATGTTCCAACGTCGCATTGTGACAAAGATTGTATCAATATGAAAATAAACCATGGTCAACGATGGTCGACCATGTTTATTTCAGGGTTTATAATATCTTTGGGTTGAGTATGGTCAACCATGGTTCAATGTTGCATTGTAACAAAGATTCTCTTAATATGAAAATAAATCATGGTTAACCATGCTCCAACGTCGCATTGTGACAAATATTGTCTCAATATGAAAATCAAACATGGTCAAACATGGCCAACCATGTTTGTTTTAGGGTTTTTAATATTTATCTTATAGTTTATATACCTTGGGTTTACAATATTATTCCTTTGGGTTTTTTGGTTTTTAGTATTTATCCCTTTCGTTTATTAGTGCCTTGGGTTTATAATATCAATCCCTTGGGTTTACTAATCTAAGGGTTCATGTTCCTAGGGTATAACATTATTGATAGGTTTATAATATTAATCCTAGCATTTATTATAAATCCCTTGGATTTATAATACAAATTCCTTGGCTTTATAATATTAATCATAGGGTTTATATTCTTAGGGTTTAATATTTAACCACAGTCAACCATGGTCTAATGTCATATTATGACAAAGAATCTCTCATTATAAAAATCAATCATGGTCAACCATGGTCCAAGATTGCATTGTGACAAAGATTATCTTAATATGAAAATCAATCATGGTCAACCATATTTCTTTTAGGGTTTACAATATTTATCCTCTGGGTTTACAATATTTATCCTCTAGGTTTTTAGCCTTGGGTTTATGATATCAATCCCTTGGGTTTATTAATCTAAGGGTTCATATTCCTAGGGTATAATATTATTGATAAGGTTTATAATATTAATCCTAGGGTTTAGTATAAATCCTTTGGGTTTATAATATAAATTCCTTGGGTTTATAATATTGATCATAGGGTTTATATTCCTGGGGTTTAATATAAAGCCTAGAGTTTACAATATTTATCGCTTGGGTTTATTAATTTTAGGGTTTATATTCTTAGGGTTTAATATTCATCCTAGAGTTTAATGTTATTCCCTTGGGTTTATAATATTATTCATAAGGTTAATGATATTAATCCAAGGGTTTAATATTTATTTTAGGGCTTATAACATTTATCTTAGGGTTTATATCCCTTAGTTTTAATATTAATCCCTTCGGTTTAATATTTATTCCCTTGGGTTATAATCCCTTTGGTTTTAATATGAATTGTTTATTAATTATTAATTAATTATAATAATTAATAATTATTACTAATTTATATTTAATACTTTTTAATTCTTAAAAATATTACTATTTTTCTTTTTTTTTTTATTGATAAGTGGGTGAATCCTGAAAATCACGCTTATCCTGTGGCTAAGAGGCCACGACTCAGGGGCATCTAAGCCGTCAAAGTCACCTGGGGATCGCACCCAGCCTGAGCCACACTAGCGGAAACCATACTGGATTTTTGGTATCGGCGAGACTAGAACTGGTGACCTTTGCTTACGGAACGCCTTAACAACGCGCTCCTTCACCGATTGTTCTAAATCTCTTTGATTAAAAATATTACTATTTTTAATTAATTATTAAAAAATAACATTTATTATTATTTAATAATAATTAACATTAAAAAACTAATTGATTACGAAAAATATTATTTTTTATTTTTAGTAATTAAAATATATATTAATTGATTATTATTATAATTACTAATTATTTTTTTGTAATAATAATTATATTACTAATAATAGTATTATTGATAATTATTTTAATAATTAATAATAATAATAATTAATTAATTACTAAAAATAATTTTTCAATATTAAAAATCTATTACTATTATTATTAATTATTAATTAATAATTAGTTTTGATTAATACGTATATTATTTTACTATAAAAATAATATAATAATAAAACTTTATTATAATTATCTATTCTGTTTATGAGTTATTTGGGTTTATAATATCAATTTTTTAGGTTTATTAATTTAAAGGTTCATATTCCCAGGGTATAATATTATTGATAAGTTTTGTAATATTAATTCTAGAGTTTAATATAAATTGTTTGGATTTATAATCCATTAAGTTTATAATATAAATTCATTGGTTTTATAATATGAAATATAGGGTTTATATTCGTGGGGTTTAATATAAAACCTAGAGTTTACAATATTTATCCCTTGGGTTTATAATCCTTTGGGTTTTAAATATTAATCCCTTGGGTTTAAAATATCATTCATAAAGATATGATATTAATCCTAGGTTTTAATATTTATTTTAGGGTTTATATCTCTTAGGTTTATAATATTATTCCCCTTGGGTTATACTCCCTTTGGTTTTTTAATATTAATTATTAAATAATTAATTAATTATATAATTAGAAATTACTATTATAAAGTATTTATTAATAAAATTATAATGGTGAATTAATATATAATAAATAAATAATTAATATAGTTTGGTTGATATATCGTCTTTCGTACGTTATCACCATATATTTATATTAATATTATGGTGATTTGTGCTAATATATAATAATATATAGTATTATATCATATATTTTATATAATATTTATATTAGTAGTAATATAAATTTGAAAAAATTGTATATTATCATTATATGAATTATTTATATAGTCTATTATAATATAAGTATAATAATAATATAAAATAATAAAGAAAATACTTATATTTCGATAATTCCGATGATTTGATAATAAGTAAATAATTGTTTTATTATAAATTCTATGATTGATAATAATTAAAATAATGTTTATTATAAGTTGTAGATAGGGTAGGATGAAATAACTTTAAAAGACATAAGGAAGAAAAGCCAAAATATGAGATGATGAATAACTAGGAATAAAATGAAGATTAAAAAGGAGTAGAGAAGAGAAGAGAGGGTAACAAATAAAGAACAAAGCAAGGAAAAGAAGGGAGAAAAAAGGAAAGTCAACAGAGTTAAAAAAAGGGACAAAGGCAAAGGAGAGGGGATTAAAGGGAAAGAAGAAAGGAGTACCTCATGACCTATCATAAACAATTAGGGAAAAAATAATTCTCTCTAACCTCTAAACCTTTATCTTTGTTTAGATGGAAATAAATTAAGACTAATTTAGTGCTAGTCTGAGTGGTCAGGCTCACCTAATGTCAAATTCCAACCTATGATACATAAATGCTTTGTATTCATTCTTGAGACTTTCTTGGTCTCAAATGTTTCAACATAATCACCCATGAGTTTTGTGTATTTAATCTAAGACCCAAAATAAAATTAGAATTTTAGTTCTTTCCATGTCGAAAAGAAATATTGGTTTTAATAAAAAGTGATTTAACTATTCATGTTACTAAAAACAATAGTTGAAATACTAATAAAACTGTAATTTTTTATTTTTTCCAAATATTTTATATAAATACCAAATTCCAACTCGAAAAGAGTCCATACAGTCACATTGTAGTTAAAGTAACCCTTTAACGAGTAGCATGAATTTAAAGTTCCATCGCATTGAAGTTAAAATGTAGACAGACCAGTGAATAAAATGCCATAACATGATTGCTTTATTCATATGAAAACAAAAAAAAATAAGGGCAAATAAATAAAAATAAATAAAAAAAATAAACAAAAAAAAAAAAAATAGGGCCAAAAATATTATATATTAAAGAGGGTTTCAAGATCGGTAATAATAAAAGGGATCGCACTTCTTTTTAATTACAACAATAGTAATAGAGTGAAATTGACATTTCCAATATCAATAGTAACAACATTAATATATTATATTATAATATATATATAATATATATATAGTATATATAATAATTTATTAAAAAATGCCTTCTACAATCATTCCATATATATATATATATAGTTATTTTGTTTTACAATAAATAAGTAAGATTAAATGTTTTTAAATATATAATTTTATAATATAAAAAAGGGAGTTTTTAAAAAAATAGAGAGTCTCCATATTTTGTGCAAAAACATATTTGGGCTTGTGGGCACAACACTATTGAACTAATGCTACAAAATTGTTTTTGTATCTTCTTATGGACTTGCTCCTTCTATGTATGAGCTCTTCCATTCTGGATAAAATCTCGTCTTGTAAATGTTTTTTATCCTGTTGTTATACACGCACCCTACACAAATCTTTTTACATATGAGATATCACTTACATAAAACCTTGATCCAATACAAGTGTCTCAATATCCAATATGTTGGATCACTGCACAAGTTCCCTGGGCTGGTCAACTACTCTTTATAATAGCTACTTCCGCTATGCTTAGAATCCCTTCTTTCTTCATACCTACATATATTGCTTCTTCAGGTTTCATTTGAAGCATTCATATACTTGAAGAAGCCTTCACCAATAGATTAGACCTGAGTGATCAGATTTATCCTTGAATCTTCTTGTTTCCTTGTTCATGCTTTGGTGATCATTCTTGGGTTAGCAGAGAAACCTTCTTCCTCGAACCATCTCATGTTAATCCTATAATCACAAGCTATATCCCCTTTATAGTGACATTTGTAGCATCCTGTGTTGAACTTGAACAATGGAAAAAATGGTTCATGTGATCTACAATTATAAGTTTTGATTTGATTGTCCATATATTTCTTCATGGAAGTTTGATAATAGCCTCTACTTTTAATATAATCAGTCATGACATAGCTTTTGTAATCCCTTGCTTTGTGACAACATCATAGCTTAACATTATGTTTCATTAAGGAACTCTCAATTTAATAATATAATAATAATAATATAATTGTTAATGTTTGTGACAAGCCAAACACCATGTTGATGTATAAGAGCCCTATGATACAAACGTAATCTTGGAAATAATTTAAAAGTGAGAGAAATGAACAACCATTAGATACATCTATAATTTCTTATAAAATATAAAATGAATAGCCACTTCCTCATATATATACAACTTTTAGTAAATAAGATAATCTCCAAGGTATTAAGTTATTCCTCAATTTGACAAATTTTAGAATATAACATAATCCTTAAAGTATTGAGTTATCCCTCAATTTGACATGATATCAAAGTTAAACATTTTCCAAAAGCACAACTTTTGGTATTTCACTTATCCTAAGTTATGGCATGCCAATCCCTTGGTTGTATCAATATGAAAATAAACCATGGTCAATGTAGTAGATCTGACCTACAAAAATATGAAAATAGAAAATATGCTTAGAAATAACAAGATCGAAATATAAAAATGTTTCTCTTTATTAATCAAAACCATTGAGGTAGGGTAACACCATACAATCACTCATTAAGGAAGAAGAACACTCCACAAGCCATATGTTTGCCAACACAATAATCCTTGACATCTCTCAATGGAGAGTCTCTAGCCTCTATATAGGTTTCATATATACAATACAATGGGTCATTACCATGGGTCTCTCAATATTATACATATAATACAACTCGATTATCACATTATTCATAACTACTTGTGGTCCCTTATATGATGTGCGTTAACCACTTTATTTATTAACTATGGCCCATCACATTATTACATTATTCCCTTGGGTACCTCCCTCTGTACTCCATAATACACCCCCTTGTTACAGATCTATTTGGGCATATCAAATCCCAACATCCAGATCAGTTCTTTAGGGCTCATCAAACCCTAAATTCAGTTGCTTCATGCCCTAAACAAGTCACCCCTTTGAATGCCTCCTTCCCAGACAGTTTCATGACTTGAAGACATCTAGAAATAGTCTCTAGAGGGACCAGCGCAGGTAAGCCCTTATGAAGGTGCACTGCAGAGCAATTAAGTGCACCACCAGGGTGCTCTGCAGAGCACTTAGGCTTCCTTTCACCTGCACTGGGCGAGAATGAGCAAAATTCACATAGGGTTTGGGGAATATTCTTATCTTTTGGAGTCATCTAGAATTTTCCCTCACTTATCAACTCCTATGAGCTCGAAAATGGATGAGGAATGAGTTAAGGTGCATCCTATCCTCTCATCCCTTCCTCCATGGAACTAATTCTAAGTATGGAAGGCCATTCAATGCGACCATTAATGATAAAACCTCCTTCATCTTCCTATAAATTGACCACTCATCTAAGTGATCAGGGGTTGGATTATGTTGAATTGTAAAGAGATAATACTACTATGAGATTTGGCTTTGAAGCAATTATTGTGATGCTATAACTTTGTCATGCTTTTGATGTGATGTGGATGGGATCCAAGCTGGAGGAATGGCTTTGAATCAGGCACCAATGGTTGTAATTCCTTCTTCTATCTAATAAAGTGTTTGAACCTTTTTCCCACATGTTTGTATTGTTTTATAATGCTTATGTGTGTGAATTATATCTGATTCCTTTCACTTATATTCAGTAGATCGTATGCTTTGATCGATTTTTGTCTGTTGTTGTGTTTATAGGGTACTTATCGAGCAGATTAAGTACCGGAAGGAGCGATGGAATCGATACAAGGGAGATGAGAGGAAAGCGGAACTACAAGTAGGACTTCTATCTTCTCATCTTATCTATTGCTTATAGGAAAAGTCTAAAACACTTTAAACTGTTGTTCTAGATACAACTACTTATCTAGAAAATTAGTATTTATCCGTAAATGCTAAATTCTCCAAAACAAATTAGCGACTCCACTCGGGAAGAATCCTCTTTCCTAGTAGCTTATCCACCTCCTAAGACATACTTGTAGACCTTATTTGTGTTCATAGATTGTAATTCAATTGTTTACATTGAATAATTGGTCAAAACTGTGTCAAATTGCCTCTTGAAATGGCTTATTATAAGCAGCGCAGGCTTGTGAGGGACACAGTGCGTTGTAGAGCACCCCTGTCTTAGGGACATTGCTCTGAAGCGCACTGTCTCCCACTCTGGGCTGCGCTAATCCTCCTAGGATCATTTTCCGACCTTTGGAAAGAGTTTTTGCCAACTTTTCTCTGTTTGATTGTTTGTTGAATGATCAATGAATGTTATGTCTCAGAAAATGATTTTTTATCTCCTAGTCTAGCCCAACTTTGATTGGGTTGATTAATGTTTCTTCATGTTTTCTTTGTCATTATCAATCAATAGTCAAAGTTAGGATATAATTGATTAATCTTCATTCGAAAGAAAGTGTCGTAAAGTCTTCTCTTCCTTCAAATTAGAACTGTCGTAAAAGTCTTTGTTCTTATGAAAGATTGATTGATTGTATGTGCATATTTCCTTTTGTTCATATTCACATTAAGGAAATCGAAAAGAAATACATGCATATTGCATTGAAAAGTTTGTGTGTGCTCATAGGAATAGTGTAGGGAAATTGTATTTATATTTTTCTCTTTGCTCTTTGATCGAAAGAAATATGATTGCTTTATCCCAAAGTAGCTAGGATTTTCATCGTTAAATTGAATGGAAAGAATGCTTATCATGATATTTTCATTCCTAGGAATTTCATAATACATCAGGTGGTGAACTTGAAAGGCAAATTCCTAAGCATGATCAACCTAAAATTAACATCAATATACCTAATGGAGCATTGTCATTAACGAGAACATTTAGTGGTTCTAGGCTAGAGATGTGTTCCGGTGTTGTAAAACAAAGCAGTTGTCGCTAACTTGTCTACAATATATCCTGAGTGTGACCTCATTCCATGTACGTGAGTATATCGTAGCTCATCTACGTACCTTCGGGTATATATGGCGGTGTTACAGTATGTAAAGTATATGGGAATGCTCTCACTGTGCGGTTTTGCATTAGACATCGCTTATACAGACTGGGCCTCCATGTACCTTCGGGTATATATGGGAGGACAACTCTAGGTTGCTATCCATCCTTAAGTAACCGAGTCAGCCACCTTGTAAATTGTGATACACTGAACACAACATTCAGAGAGATTGCCTACGCGTACTTGTTGGTTTGCTAGGAGGTATTCTGCAGTTCACAGTTGCTTGGTAAACTTTTTTGCCTAGTATACCCCTTTTTGTTTATTTCATTTTTGATAATAAAATTAATCAACAATCATGGAGGAACATCAACCCTTACCCTGTCGTTCACGGAGAACAGCGAGAAAATTGCCTTTGCCACCCAAAGCGACACCTATTTGGACAAAGCGGTCTCGCTTAACTGAGTCTAGTACATCAAGAACTCCTAGTTCTTCATCTGAATTACCTAAATCATCTATTTCGGTAAGTACTGAGACTCCAATTAGTCAAAACATTTCTAGTACATCCGTTTCTGAAGAAGAAGTTTCAAAATTACCTGAAGACATTAGCACTGATCCTAGTGAAACAGTAACCGACATTGTTCAACAATAAGTTGATCCTGAACTTGAAGTTTCTCAACAAGAAAGTACTTCTGAACTTGAATTAGTTAAGGAACCTCTTTCTAAAACTATTGTTCATTTACCTAAACATCTAGACTTTGAAATTTAACATTCAAAAGTTGTTTACTTTACCGGAAGATAATCGATCGGTTACCCCTCAGACATCAGTAACTACTAAAACTTAAACTTTATCAACACCAGAAATCTTTTACAGACCGGACGACGAAGTTCTTCCACTAGGTTTAATTTCTATAAAGGAATAATTGGAAGAAGATTCTACACCTGGAACCCCATTCCACTTTGGAGTTGGGCTTTATCTTTACCCTCATACTCCTCATTTTACTACTCTATTTGATCCTGCTTATTTTCAAGTACCCGTTGATTCTTTAGGACAAATTTTGGGTCAGTTAACTATGGCTGAACAACTGTCAACATCTGAAAGGGTATCATCTGATGCAACTGCAGCAGAATCTTCTGTTGCAACCTCTTCAATGTTTTCTACCACCCCTGAGTCACACTTATATGGTGAACCGTTCGTCCCGGTTGGTTACCAATCTTTATCTGGAACCCACTCAGGGGTTGCTTTTACACCATGGTCATCACCCATGTCCTCAACCGAAATTTTACCTGGTTCTTCTCTAACGGGAACTCGACAGTTTGATCCTGCATATCAATATCAAGCTGGGAAATCTGGTCAACAAAGACCTATGAATCAATTAAATACTAGATTGCCACCATATGGAGAGCAATATGCTTATTCACTGTATCCTCCTTATTCTGGAGGACCATCATATGGTAATATCCCATAGTATTCAGGTCAATCTGGAATTAGAGTTTGTCAATGGAAACCAACAATGTCAGTTCAACTCAGGCTTGTGTGTCCAACACAACCAATGCAAACTGTGTCAGCTATTCCTACTACACCTTTTGTTACTACTATACCATAGTCACAAGTTCAAACTCTTGTATCTCAACTGGTACAAACTGATTCTTCTACCTTGCAACCCCAAGTTTCAAGTCAAGAAGTTCAAATTTCTCAAGTTGTTGTACAACAACCATTTGTTTTTGGGGTTCAACAACAACTTCAGGTTAGTATACCCTTATTTGGATTGATCCAAGCTTACACTGGTATAGTTTATTCACAACCTGGCCAACCTTTCATTGCTGGGCAACAACAACCATTAAATCAACAACAGTTGTACAAACAACAACAACAGTTGATTCAACAACCATGACAGCCTCAATTTTAACAACCCCAATTCCAGCAATTCCAACCCCAACTTGGACTTGCTCAACAGGATCAACCTGGGTTTGGTCCATATCAAGTTTACCAAGGTCTTGGTCAACAAGGCTTGCAGGTTATGGAAAACCACACATTCAACCTGGTTATCAACAACCACCTTATATTGGTTTTGTTCAACAACAACCATACCAGTGTTACCAAATGCAGATGCCCTATTTCGGCATGCAAAGACCTATTGCTCAGGCAATTCCATCATATCCTAGGTATGCTCAAGCTGACTTGAATCGACAGTTGCCATTTGTAGCAACTTTAGAATTACCAGATTTAAATCGACTCACTAATGATCCAATCTTATATGCACCTTGGTGGCTAATAATTCCGCATATGTTACCATCTGACATTCCAAAATTTAACGGAAATCCTGGAGAAGACCCATCAAATCATGTCATGACCTTTAATTTGTGGTGTTCATCAAACTCGTTAAATGATGATTCGGTTAGACTTCGTCTTTTTCAAAGAACACTAACTGGTCCAGCTACTAAATGGTACATTGAGTTACCAAGAGCTTCTTTCGACAATTTCACCACTTTAGCCACTACATTTTTGACCCACTTCCAGTTCCCCATCAGATATGAGATTGGAACGGAACTCCTAACCATCTTTAAATAGACTACTGCTACCCATATATCAGATCATATTCATGAATGGCATCGTCGTCATCGAATGGTTAAGACATATGTTCCCGATCAACTTTTAGTTGAGTGGTTCCTAAAATCATTGTTGCCATAAATCATTGAGGATGTGGCAAAAGGTGGAGTTGTCATAGAAGAGCAAGTAATTGCTTGTGCCCAATACTTGGATTTGATTTACATAAATTTAGCACACTTTATGATAAAATTCCCAATGCACCCCGACCAGCTTTCAATGTTTCTCCTCCTCCACAATCGAATAAGGACTCTCATGCCGGCGATGGTGTGATTGATTCTTCAAGCACACAAATGACAGGAAGACCATCTAGTAAAACCCTTGCCATTACCAATCAAACTACCAATGCGTCAGAAAATACTCTTGCTTCCGAAATTAATGTGGTTTCATCTGACAAAGGAAAAAATCCAAAGCAACCAGGAAGCAAGAAAAAGGGGATGAACAAAAAGAAACAACATAATTCTCCTCCAGAGAAATCATCTGATTCCTCTAGTTCAGCAAAGGAAACCTTGTTATCCATGTCTAATCTGTAATGACGAGCATTTTATGATAGATTGTCCACACCGCTCTGAGGTCTCTAAACTTTAAAGACTTCAAACACATCTGTAGTGTTGACTAATCTGTTTCCAAACTCAGAGACACATTTGGTTGCAATAGACCATTCTTCCACATCCCAAGTGCTTATGTTATCCATCACAAAGCCACAAAATGAAGTTTTGGTGTCAATGAGAAACAAATATTATGGAAATCCATCGTCATCGTCGAATAATCAGGCCACCGATCAACCTAATCCTTCGACTTCGACTTCATCTGAAAATATTCCACCTATTGTACCAGAATTGACAATAAAACCACCAAAGGGAGTTGTGCACAAATCGACATTTAACCCTCGGGCTCGAGCAGCTTAGAATTATAACATAGTGGAAGATCTTGCTCAATCACCTTCTGCTATGTCGAAACTCAAGGTGCTGCAAAACTGTCCCTCCGAGAAGCAGGCTTTACTATCAACAATTGGCGGAATAGATCTTACAAATTCTAATCTTGTGGTTTTTAACCATGCGGGATATACACCACAGTTACCAATGTAGTTAGATTTCCTAATTCAAGTAAAATCTCTCAATAAGAATGTTCATCGAACTATTATTGATGAG
>APFE030835109.1:11748-98299 GCA_000404065.3 Pinus taeda
CAACAGGGTAGAAAATTTATTTTTTATTATGAATGAGATCACACATTTGTTTGATGAGCCTCCTCATTTTTACAAATATACAGAGGCTGATGAGACCATGGGGTCAATTTTGAAACATCAGTTGCCTGCACCAGATGTGTGGGAAGAGTTGATACGGTTACTGTTAAATCAAAGTCAGTAATTGTGATTTTGCTTTTTTGAAAATTATTTAAATTTTTTATACACAGGAAAATAAAGACACATCAACAGGTATGCAGAAAGAGGCCGAGCCAACTCAGCACAGGTATTCGGCCACCACAGAAGCATCAGCAGTCACAAGTGACAGGGCCAAGAAGCTACAGGAAGATACAGCTGCACGGACACGACATTCAGCAGTTACTCCAAAGCGCTCAACCGACTCCGTGAGCTCCAAAGGTCAAAATTGCTCTGACAAGGAGTTAAGAGCCTTTAAAGTGCATTAAAGATTGTAATAACTTCTCATCTGCAATCCCTGTACGAGTTAAAGAAGATATTTTCCCTCTCAGATGACTCAATGCCTGAGATATTTTGTAATAGACTTCTATATATTCCGCCTCGCACTTGTTAGCAGGGGTTCGACATTGGATGTAAGAAATCTTTTGATATCTATTCTATTCCTCTTCTACTGTAAATATTCAGAGAATTAATAAAAAGGATGATGGGATTTCCAAAGCTTTGTGTCTCTTGATGTCTTGCTGGTGTATGGTTGAATGTTGCAGGATTCCTGTGTATCTCATGGCTCAATAAGTTTTATTGTTACTCTTTGTTATATGTTCATTATGTTTCATATATGATTCATGTTTTCCATGTTTTAAATATCGAATAGAAAGGAAAAAGAATAGTCTTAGGATTTAATCACAGATTACCCTGAACTCAATCTAAGCTATTATAAATGTTTTCTTCAAGTATGGTAATGAAAGTGTAATTCTTAATTGCTACCTTTCACACTATATCAGCACAGTGATCTATTATTTCAAGAATTCAAGTATTGCTCCTAAGGAATAGGTCCATTTCTCACATCCCAGCTCAGTGAAGAATTCTTAACTTCTCTTCACTGGTTGATTCACACTTCACCCTCACAATTTATAGTTTGTTTTATGAAATATATAAAGGCCCTATAATTCCAGCTGCACTAAACCAGGATCTCAAGGAACCAACAGCTACAGACTCCATTTCCCAATGGATTAATTTACCTGCAGAGAACATTTCAAAATTATCAGAAATCATCCTACCAACCAGACACAAAACAAACAAACCTGTACCTCATAACTAGCCTAAAACTCCATAAAAACAGTGACAAACCTTACAGAGAGAGCCCTCTCTGATTATAGCTGGGCTAGAGGCTGTAGTCCAAAGATTGGTTAGTGGTTACCACGGCCGTATTCCCTTGGGAGTCATAGGGAACAACCTGGGTGTTAACACAATCCACCGATGCGATGTGGGCCATCGATCTGCATGCGCTATCGACGGTCCATGTTGAATGATCGATCACGATCAATCGTTGCATACTATCTGCGTCGATAACCTTTGACTCGCCTCCGCCGATTACAACCCACCGATCCCATCATTGGATATGTTTGATCAGTAGTGTCTTGCATCGATCACCACTACTTGCCTGTGCTGATCAGATCTATCAATGTGATCCACTGATTAGATCTGGACCATTAGTGTTTTTGCCTCCTGATAGTGTATTTATGCCCTTCCAAGGGATCTCCTCTTATGATGGTTTTGACTTTGAATGATCCTTAAGAGGATTTTGAACACTTTTGGGGCATACTTGGATCCTTTGGCATGATTTTAAGCAAACCTTGGAGACTTTGGGAGTGTTTTGGGTCCATTTTTGGGCCAAACACCTCCTAGGCTAGTAGGAACCTTTAGTACTGATAAAGGGCGAGTTAGATGAGATTGGTGAGAAGGTTCGGGATACCACATCAGAGCTGTGGTCACACTTTCAGCATAAATATATCCAGACGCTCAGGAGTGTCCATAAGGATCTACACGAGCTATAGATCAAGGCCGATAGGATCCAGAGCATTGGGCAAGCGGACGTAGTGCAAGAGAGCATGACTAAAGTGAGCATGAGTGTTCCAAAAGTGGAGCAAACATTGGACCTAAGGATCATTCCTTTACCAAAAGGATCCTCGCGAGTAGATAACCAGGAAGACCATGGAAAGATGGGAAAAATCAAAGATATTCGAATCAATGTGGTCGCGTTACTAGTCCAAGTCCTCCATGCATTGTATCATGGGGTCTCAAATGAATTTTGGATTAGATAATAGCGCACCCTTGTAGCCGTCAGTGAATATAAATTCAACAATGAAGAGATGTATGAGGAGAAGCCATAGGTGTTAAAGGATAAAGAGGAAATTCAATCGTGCAACACAAATCTAGAATCATCAATTGAACAAGACTGTAAAAGAATTCTAGAATTGCATATCCCAGAGTATGAACAGGCCAAGAAGAAAGTCAGGAAATTAGGTACATTGGTGCATGACACCGGAGATGAGGTTTGGTGAGTCACTTATGAGTTCTAGATGAAGATATCTAAACTCGAGCTCAAGATTTAACCAACCACACCCTGAGAAGTTCAGGAACAAAGAGGTGCAACTATAAAAGAATCAATGGGTCAACTAGATGTTGTAGTTCATGGCTGCGACTAGGTCTTCAATCAAGCAATTGGCCTCTGGGATTCATTGTAGGAGGACCCTATGTTGCAATAGTTTAAAATAGAGATCAAGGAAGCACAACAAAAATATGATGAAATCAATACGACTGGGTAGACGTTAGCGCCAATCCAGCACTTCGCGTGCTTGTAGGAAATCAAGGCAATTCAAATGCAGATCCAGGAGTTACAGAAAAATAATTCCTTGCTAAGAGACTGGCTTCAGCCTTGGATAGAGGAATCCAACAAAATTTCATGCAATATTCATAAGAAGCTGAAGGCCATGCAACAGACCCAGCGGACTACAGAACTTGCAGTGGAGGGGAAAACCATAGAGAAATTGGTCTAGGAGGTACAACAAGCAGCAAAACAAAGTACTGTATAGCTTTAAGAATTGACCAAGGTAGTAAGAAAACTTCGCTGAAAAGCGGAACAACCAAATAAGTGACTCGATGGCTATTCACGATCTTTTTAATCGGGGCCTGTTGAGAGGGGGTCCCCATGGGTAGAATTGAATTAATTTAGTCTTTTTTTGTAACTAATTTTGTAAAGAATGTAAAGTCTCCACAAAATATGGATGTGGAGCACATAGATAGTCAATAATCATAGGGGCCTTAGCCCCTTGTTTGGGTAATTGATAGGAAGTTTTGAAGAATCTCCCTTGGCCCTTGTTAGAGATCCTTACACATTGCTTCTAATGCAAGAAAACCATAAGATTCAATCTCTCTTGCAAATAGGCCTTAGGAATCACTCACTTTCTCTTCATTGATTTCTCTTCATTGATTCTTTCTAGTGATTCCCTTCATACCGGGTCTTCTACGATTAGTGAAAGTTTGTAAAGAGTAGGGAGCCTTAGATTAGGTGACAATGGGTTATCACTCAATTGTCTCCCTTAACCTAGTGGTTCCCTTTTAGGATCTCCATCTACAACCCCTATTAGTTTGAGTGGTAACATTTTTGAGTGGGTTAGGTTTGTATTCTTCTCTACACTACCTAATTTTGTGGTTACCCTTGTAAACTAATCTTGTGGGATCTCCTTTACTAGCCATTATCTTTAGCGATGGCACTATATGGGAAGTCTACATTTTGGTTACATAGTCCCACTTCCAAATACCAGATAAATTACTCCCATTCCACTCATTTTAGCTCCATTCATCTATTTTCCCATCCAGGTCCACATGTTTCCACTGGATCCACATAGGGTTAGCCTCCTCATCCCCTTGTCCACACCTTGGGCCGGGTTTGGAAAAATGCCCCAAAGGTTGATGTACCTAAAAAGAAAAGAAAAAGCATAATTTAGCCACTCTAAATAGGAAATGTACCACTAAATGAAAAATATGACCGAGACTTACAAATTTAGTGCATGGCTAAAAGCCAAGCATGACCTCTACCTCTTACCCATGGTCATAACCCTAGTTCTTATGGGGCCTAGATGGGACGCCTTTATCATTAAAGAATCGATGATTTTCACAACCCTTGATGGGAAATGAACTGCCCCACCTTAAGGGAGTATCCACTGCAACATATTACACATCAATATCTCATCCCATGGAGCCCCAAGAAGTTATGAATTCAAATAAATAAAAGTCATATGAAGAAGGGTAAGAAAAAAAAGTTGAGGGTAACTAATGTACCACGATTTGTTCTCTCCTACACTCACATACCCAGGTGTGGGATTCCCTTATTATAGTTACCCATGAACATTGACATGTGGTCTCAATGATTCCCCTATTCCCCTAATGTAGGTGGATGTTGGTGGCCACCCACCTATCCCACTTGGACCCCCACAACTATCTCTTCCATTTTTTCAGTTTCCTTAGTTGTAGCACAATTGACTATTTTTAGCAGTTTTTCAGGTCTTGAACTTTCAGAGCAGTTTTGAGGCCATAAACAATGTTTTTTGGTGAATTTTGGAGCAACTTGGGTATCTAGATAGATGTTGCTCTTCCCAAAGTTGTATTCCTTAGATATATTTTTCTAATGAGCTATTATGCGCATCAAATGGAGATTGTATTCCAAAGTTACGACCCCAGGAAGTTAATGTACCAATTTACCCAAAATAGGGCCCATAGTTTGGTGTTTTGTCTCCTAGGGTTAGGCTTTTGGATGTTTACTGTTTTACATTGTTTCTTGACAATAAATAGGCCTTTGAGCCTCATTGTAACACAGTTTAGAGGAATGTAGCTACCACATTTCTTCTCCGAGATAAGCTACCATCACCCTAGCTAGTTTATTTCCATTTTTGTTTGTAAGCATATTTCAGTATTTTACATTAATGAAATGAAATATGATTTCCGCTACATCTCTATGTTTATGGTTATCTATGTAATTTATTATTTCCTCTTTAAATCCAAATTAGTGGTATCAGAGGGGTCTGCTCTTTCTTCGTTTTTCTTTGCATGTTCCCAACAAGGTCGGGATATAAGGAGTTAGGGCTTGAACTCGTCGAACCTTTGCAAGACCAGCCTCGCAAATCCCAACGGCCTCCCATGGTGGATGAAAAGAAAGATGAGGGGGTAGGAGATCTTATCAAAATCTTGCTCGAAGAAGCCCTCGAGTGACGAAGGAATGCAATGATGGAAAAATTTTCCTAGATCCTTAAGCGACTACCTAGAGGCGACACATTGGCTTCCAATAGCTACTATGGAAATGTCACACCATTTAAGTTATAAGTTAATTTTGAAATCCCCATATTCGAGAGCCAGATAGATGGAGATGTCCTAAATAAATGGTTAAATCTATTAGAAGGGTATTTTTCTGTTCATGATTTTTCTAGTGAGAAAATATTATTTTCACTCTTCTTGAAGTAGTCCCCAATGTCAAGGACTAGTGGGAAGCCTACTACAAGCACAAGGATGAAAGTACAGCCTCACTATTTTCAGCCACACCCTCTTGGAATTCATTCTGAGATTCCATCAAGGAGCAGTGCTACTGTGTCAAAAGCTATGAGGACAAATACATAAATTGGACCACACTAAGGTAGGGAAGGGACCAAGATGTGCCAAAGTTCACAAACATTTTTCATACCCTTCGCACAAAGTTAGGTATCAAGGATTATTAGCTGCATTTGGTACTCAAATATCGCAGTTGCCTACACACGTACATCTAGGACAATATGGAGTTCTTGAACATCTCCTCGCTCAGTATGGTGTACTGATACATTGTCAAAATTGAGCAAAAGTTTAAACAAAAGAAGTGAGACTTTGGATCTGGGAATCTGAAAAAAAAAAAGGAAAAAGCCAAGGCGGGGTGACCCAAGGCAACCCGTTGAAGCCACAAGAAAAGAAAAACACCCCGATGTCGAAGAAGGACATAGGAAAGTGGTGTGACTTCCATAAAATCCCCACTCATAACACAAGTGAGTGTCACACCAAGCAGTCGTTGGTGGCCAAGTTGAAGGCTTCAAAATAATATGCATGTTCCTTTCTTGAGTCAGAATCCAACAAGGGGAATGGAAAAGGGAAGAATATCATTGATGCAAAACCCAGTTCCATTGTTGCCACTACCAAGATATAGAAGAATGAGCCAAAAGATCTAGAGGAGCGGGAGTGTCTTTCCACTCATAAATGTGGCTGAAGGGTTCGTTGCTGCAATTCATTGTTGACAGTGGCAGCCAAAAGAACCTAATTTCATCAGAGATTGTGAAGTAGTTGGGCCTACTGACCATACCACACCCATAACCGTATAGAATTTGGTGGCTTCACCAAGGACGAGATCTTCGAGTTTTCCAGCAGTGCCACCTTCCCTACAACATCAAGCCCTTCGCAGACGAGGTATTGTGTGATGTTGCACCTCTAGATTTTTGTGATGTATTATTAGGCCCACTATACTTGTGGAGGTGAAATTTTGTGTATGACTCAAGGCCTCGCACTATTATTATTACTTTTGGTAATTCATTATACAGGATACCGAAGGTAGCCCCACCTATCACCACCTCTTTAATCACTGCTAAGAAATGCAACAAGCTCATCTCCCAAACTAGGAAATTTGTTTTCTATCTATTGTTCTCTCAAAGTAAGGGGAAGATCGTCATGACATCGATGACCCCCACGCAGGGTTCCTCCATGCATTAGTAGTAGCAGAAAAGGGATATCGTCATCTTCTCCTCACCCGCAGGGGTACCGTTGCACTGTTAGGTCAAGCATTCATCTGCTCTGACTTTTGGAGCACCTCTACCCAATGGGCTGATCTATTACCACTCCATTCTAGAAATGGAAATTACAAGCAATGACATGATCAACATCAGGTACCACAAAATTTTCAGGTGGGCGACAATGTTTCGTTACATATGCAGAAAGAGCACCTTACAAGAGCCCATTAGAAGCTCAAACTACTCTAACATGGTCCTTATAGCATTACCAAAGTTGTGGGAAATGATTCTCTTGAGCATAACATTCCTTCATTCCTTTTCTTGCACTGACTTCTCAATGTGGAATGCCATCACCATGCTTCCCACCATTACTAGACAAATCAGAGATTACAGAACATCTCACCAACGAGCAAGTTTAGCAGATGAAGGAACTCAATGCAATGGAAACAATTACTTCCTAAGGGGGGAGGAATAATCTAGGTGGATGTTGGTGGCCACCCACCTATCCAAATTGGAACCCCACAATTGTCTCTTTCAGTTTTTTAGTTTGCTTAATTGTAGCAAAATTTACTATTTTTAGCAGTTTTTTGGGTCCTAAACTTCTGGCGTTGTTTTGAGGCCCTAAACGATGTTTTTTAGGAAATCTGGGAGCATGATCAATCCATGGACCTAAGCTGCTCTTCCTAAAGTTTAATTCCTCGAATAGATATTTCTATCGAGATATTGTGTGCGTCAAATAGAGATCATATGCTAAAGTTATTACCCCTCGAAGTTGATGTACCAATTTAAACAAAATAGGGCCCATAGTTTGGCATTTCATCTCCTAGGGTCAAGTTTTTGGATGTTTAGGGTTTTCCATTATTTCTCGACAATAAACAGGCCTTCGAGTCTCATTGTAACATAGTTCAGAGGCATGTAGCCACCACATCTCTTCTCAGAGATAAGCTACCATTGCCCTAGCTCATTTATTTCCATTTCTGTGTGTAAGCATATTTCAATATTTTACATTAATGAAATGAAGTATTATTTTGCTGCACCGCTGTGTCTAAGCTTATTTCTGTACTTTATTGTGTTCCTCTTTAAATTTGGATAAGTTGTATCAAAGGGGTTTGCTCTTACTTTGTTTTTCTTTGCATGTCCCCAACAAGGTCAAGATATAAGGAGTTAGGGCTTCAACTGGTCGAACCTTTGCAAGAGCAGCCTCACAAATCTTATTGGCCTCCCATGGCGGATGAAAAGAATGATGAGGGGGTAGGAGATATTATCAAAATCTTGCTTGAAGAAGCCCTCGAGTGACAATCGAATGCGATGATGGAAAACTTTTCCCAGATCCTTCAGCGACTACCTAAAGACGATGCATCGGTTTCCAATAGCTACTTTGGAAGCACCACACCCTTTAAGGTACTAGTTAATTTTTAAATCCCCATATTCAAGGGTAAAATAGATGCAGATGCCATAGATAAATGGTTAAATATTTTAGAAGCATACTTTTTTGTTCATGATTTTTCCAGTCGAAAAAAGATTATTTTCACTCTTCTCAAAGCAGCCCCCCATGTCAAGGAGTGGTGGGTAACCTACTGCAAGTAGAAGGATGAAAGTACAGGCTCAGTATTTTTAGTCAAACCCACTTGGAATTCATTCCGCGATGCCATCAAGGAGTAGTACTACCATGTCAAAAGCTATGAGGATAAATACATAAAGTGGACAATGCTACAGCAAGGAAGGGGCCAAGATGTGTCAGATTTCATAAAAAAAATTCATACACTTCGCACACAGTTGAGTATCAAGGATTCCAAGTTGCATTTGGTACTCAAATATCATGGATGCCTACACAAGTACATCTAAGACAAGATGGAGTTCCTTAAAATCTACTCGCTCGGGATGGTGTACCGATACGCTATCAAAATCAAGAAAAAGTTTAAATAAAAGAAACGAGACCTTGGATCTGCAAATCTGAAGAACAAAGGACAAATCCATGACCCCCTCGAAGGGTTCCTCCACGTAGTAGCAGTAGCAGCAGATGGATACGGTCATCTTCTCCTCACTCACAGGGGTACCATTGCACTATCATGTCAACCATTTGTCTGATCTATCACCACTCCATTCTAGAAAATGGCAAGTACAAGAAATAACATGATCAACATCAGGTACCACACAAGTTTCAGGTGGGCAAAAATGTTTCATTACATATGTAGAAAGAGCGCCTTAGAAGAGCCCATCAGAAGCTCAAACTACTCCGACATGGTCCTTATCGCATTACCAAGGTTGTGGGAAATAATTCTTTTGAGAATAATTCCTCCATTCCTTTTCTTGCACTGACTATTCAATGTGGAATGTCATCGACCATGCTTCCCACCATTAGTAGACACATCAGAGATTGTAGAACATCTCACCAACAACCAAGTTCAACAGATGAAGGAAATCAATGCAATGGGGACCATTGCTTCCTAAGGGGGCAGGAATGATCTAGGTGGATGTTAGCAGCCACCCACCTATCCCACTTGTACCCCCACAAGTCTCTCTTTGAGTTTTCCAGTTTCCTTAATTGTAGCACAATTTACTATTTTTAGCAATTTTTCGGGTCCTCAACTTATAGAGCCATTTTGAGGCCCAAAACAATGTTTTTTGGGAAATATGGCAGACAACATGGGTCAATGGAGCAGTTTTCTCTTCCCAAAGTTGTAGTTCTTGGATAGATATTTCTAACGAGATATTATGCGTGTCAAACAGAGATCGTATACTAAAGTTACGACCTTGGGAAATTGATGTACCAATTTACCCCAAACGGGGCCCATAGTTTGGCATTTCACCTCCTAGGGTTAGGTTTTTGGATGTTTAGGGTTTTCCATTGTTTCTCGACAATAAATAGGCCTTCAGGCCTCATTGTAACATATTTCAGAGGCATGTAGCCGCCACATCTCTTCTCAGAGAAAAGATAACATTGCCCTAGCTCGTTTATTTCCATTTCTGTTTGTAAGCATATTTCAATATTTTACATTAATGAAATGGAGTATTATTTCTGTTGCATCTCTATTTTTATGGTTATCTCTACACTTTATTGTGTTCCTCTTTAAATCCCAATCATCCCCACATCATTTCATTATTATATCATTTTCCACCTACCACTCAAAAGGATGTACCATGGACATGTCACCCCCTTTAGAGGTTGAAACCACCTAATAGGGTCTTTGTTTAACCCCCTATTGAGCTTGGAGACACTTGTAGATGAAAAAGGCCACTATGAAAGGGAATTCCACCATTAAGTGCCCCATTGATCCCAAAACTTGTAATATTTGTTACTTAAGTATTCCAATGAATTGTTGTATTGGAGGGAAAGGGGATGCATTGGATCCTATGTAGGATTGTAGGTGAGTCTTCAACTTGGATTTGGTCTCGCTATACTGGGTCCTAGCCCTCAAGAGTGCCACATTGCAACTTGTAGCGTGAGATTTTAGAGCGACGGGTGTCCACCATAGTAGATATTACTTCATGGATCCCCAATGGTTTTCATTGATTACTTGTCTTCCACCTTTTCGATGAGGATGATGCATGTGGTCCACCATACCTATTTGGCTCCACATTTGCACCATACACTTCATATATGTTCCACGATGCCTCTCGATGTAGAGGGAGGGTTCTTGCCATTACTACAACCCTTACAGATAGTCTACATGCATATTTAATCCATATGGAGACGCATGAGGATGTCCTTATGACCTCACACCCACTTGGGAGAATCACAAGTTCTTGATTGGAAAACAAGGGTTCAACCCACTATCCACTATGTTTGGAGTCCATTCCCATGTCATGGTACCCATTGAACTTCATTAGGCCTCCTCAAAGGCCAAACGACTCACTTTATTAATCATTTGACACTCTTGATAGGCTCGTCTTTACATTATTGAGCTATTTGGTGGGCTTGTCATCAAACGTTTTGTTATTGTGCACATTATTTTATTTTAGGAGCTATATTAGGCCTGTTTAGATAAATAAAATTCATTAGGAAGCATATAAATACAAATGTGATCATTTATTTCTCTCATGATCACTTGAATTACAACATTCCTTCTTCTGAGATTTTCACTATTATTTTTGGAGGACATAATTAGATGAATGGATGAATTTTGATGTTTGGATGTCTTCATTTTTGTCTCAGAACTTCACTATTGGCATATAATCATTGGTGGATAAAATTTCTCTTACATTTAAGTACTCTTTAAATGCTATTTTATTATTTTCTTATGACACATGCATGTTGTTGGGTATTTTCTCCATACTAGCTTGAAATTTACTACTTTTCTTATGTGAAATTGTGGAAATTTTGTCTTTTTATGGCGTTGCATCATGTGATGGGCCATGTATGAATAAGTGAATATTTTTAGAGATATTTTGTTGAAATTTTATCTTCATAAGTCACCATATATTACATATCTATGCCTAAATACCTTGGAGGAATTATCCCATGCCTTGATTTTCATGCTAAATTATTCTAGAGGCCTCCTCGACTAAATGAAATCATCCCAAGCACTGGAATCTTCTTAACTCCATTTCTCCCAAAGGATTAGGCACTGATCCTCCACTTATGATCACTCTAAAGCATAGCTTTGTCACCTTCTCTCTTTCTTTCTAGGCCTAGCCTGCATAGGTGACTTAGGGAATCATTTTTCTCATAGTTATCCCAAAAAAAAAAATCGATATCTTGCCCTATATTGCATTGTTGTGTCTCCTAGGAGCCCTCCAAATTTGAGGAAATTCCGATGATGCAATATTGAGATATTCCAAGCCCTAGATCTAAGATTGATTTTTTCCTTTGCTTTCCCTTTGGCTAGTGACCTCATATGGATCATGGAATTAAAATCATTGAAACTATCTCGATTGATACCCTTCCCCCCGCCCCCATCAATTAGGTCAAAAAAACCCTTGATTGATAAACTCCACCCACTTGACCTAACTTTGGATCAACTGTGTCCAGTGCAGTCCCAAAACTTGTGGAAGATAATTTTATAAATACAGTTTAGAAACCAATTTTTAACAAAGGTTTCTTGGACTAGGTTCCTGATTGATAATTCTCATTTGTAAACCCTAGCCCTTGAAACTCCCTTGGCCCTTATTAGAGAGCCTTACACCTTGCTTGTCAAGAAATAAAACCGTACAAGGTTCTATGAACAAACTATGAAAGAAAAAAATTATTTTTCTTTTCTCAAAACACAAGCTCACGCATTCAAAATCTACAAAAAGGGACTACAAATGCTTATAATGCAACTATCCTAATACAAACTAAATTTCTAATGCAAGATTCAAGGGACTACTCTAAAAACAAGCAAATTTGTTTCTTAAAACGATCAAGCGGCCAAACTTGACAAGATCACAGTTGGACTAAATCAACCCCTTAGATATCTCAAGGGTACAAAAACTTGGTTCCAGCATCCCCTCATACTACTTCAGGCAAGACCTCAGTTCGCGCCTCAAGGACTGTTATCGAAAATGCCAGTAGTACAGGGATTTGTTTGGCTAACTAACTCTTAACCTAGATCAAGCCCCCACAAGCCAACAAATGGTTCCATTTCCAGTACCAGAATCTGCATAGAGATGTCTAATGTCGCATCACTAGAATCCAACTAAGAAGGAAATTGAAGGTTCGATTGGAAAGATAATTCACGAGTTTATGACATAGGAGAACAAGAATCCGTGACTAATAAAAGGAGAGTGGTTAGACTACTACCTGTACATAGAGATCCATGAAATTTTCTTTGTGTCGTTCCCTACTGAGTTGTATGAGTGGATTGCAAAGCTAGCAGATAGCCAAGGGAGGTACAAGCTTGACAGTCCTATTATGTGGACCCCAGAGTTGGTGTGCAGATTGGAAGCATCAGAGGATAATGTCATCTGCAATGTTGATCACTATCTTCATCAAATTATAGGAGGATTCATCGCTAAGTTTGCGGTAGATACTTTAGTCAATTATAGCAAGGCAGAGCGACGCTTTCTCAAAGGACCGCGAGGTAAGTACGTTAAGTCTCTGAACACTTGGATTAAGATTCTATTGTGTGAAAAAAGGATTATGTGGTTACATTGATGTTCAAGGCTATGCAAAGTGGGAGAATTTATAGAAACAAAGGAAGTGCAGAACTAGAAACTAGCCCCTTGATCTCACCTCCATGAAGGGAAGACGAAGAGCTTGTGCAGGTATCTATGTGAAGTGTGATCAATTTGATAAGGCAAGGGATTCTACGCATACCACCCCCACCCACACCACCACTAGTTTCACCGTCATCACTTCGATCTTCGCCCATACTTCCTCGACCACCACCGTGCTTTAATATGGTGATCTCGATAAATTTTCCTGTGTTCAAGGGAGTGGGAAATGAAGATCCAACTAGTTTTGGTTCGTGGTAAAAGATATATGGGAAGCACATGGAGTGAGAGATGATGCTATCAAGAAAGCCATGTTGGTTAGTGCTCTACAGGACCGTGCACTGACCTAGTACATTAAACACTCAAGTGATCATCCAAATGTAGGAATCACAGATGTCCAAGCTGCACTAACTAGGAAGTTTAGTAGACCAAAGTCAGAAGCACAGTCGATCATTGGGTTCAAAGAAATCATGATGCTATGATGTGAGACCCCTTGGGATTTGCATCAAAGGTTGAAATGAATGGTTCATGAAGCTAACATGACTCTGACAGATGGAAAACACCATGAGTCATTTGTAGCATCACTATCGCTGCATTTGAGGAACGCATTGTCACAGCAAAGATTAACAACTCAGGCCGAGGCTTTAGAGATGATGATGAGGCTGCATGAGACCCCGATACAGGATCGTAAACTAGGAGTTTAGTAGATCCACAAGCAGTTGAAAAAACATATGACTTGAGATACAGAGTCTGAAACAGGATAGGACAGCTCGGCCAGAAGTGCGCAAAGAAGTATGGTGCATAAAGTGCAAGGGTTAGGGACATGATAAGGACCATTGCCTGGTAAAATTACCTCGCGGGAGGAGGACCAATGCCATTGAGACTAGAGGCACAAGTAGGACCTAGTGCGATGCCTTATTTATGGTGCGTGATTTGTGAGATAGGAGGAAATCATGTTATGGACAACTGTCACTTGTTGTGGAAGTACATACAGAACTCGTAGCAGTTGTTCTGTAATTTCTGTAGATCAGTGGCACATGATGAGCGTACCTATAGAAGCTATGACCTAATGATGAATAGAATTCCCACTTATAGAGTTCAAGCTGAAACACGACCACTTGACTAGAATGCAAGGATGGTGCGAACCATATTTCAGGGGTGCATATGAGGCTTGGGTGGAAGAGGACCTAGAAGAGGTCACAGACAGTTGATATCTTACAATTGCAGGGGGGCAGGTCATTATTCCCATGATTGTACAAATCCAACCCATCCATCATGTCTGTACTCTACCTTTTTTGATCATGAAACGAAGGTTTGTCTCACACTGATAGCTAGGCTATGCGACAAAGGAGCACTCAACCTCCCCCGTCTAAGAACCTACAAATGATGAGGTCTAAGACATGGGAGGAAGACCCTAATGTTAACATTGTGCTCTGAAGTGGAATTCTGATAGGACATGATAAAGGAAAACAAACTGAAGATAGTACTTGTGTTTTTAAGGCTCTGATGAAGGAGCTAGAGTTTGATTTGGAGCGCGCTAAGGAAACCTTCATGGATGTTAGGGAGAGCTTTGATGATGCCTCCACTTCAGGAAGAAAAGATAGGCTGGAGCCAAAAATGGACCCATCAATGATAACAACATTCTTAGTAACATTGATGGAGCTAGTACGTGATAGTAAGGTTATGAAAGGATTATAGGAAATCATTAATAGATGTGTTGGGATTGTGCTAGGAGAACCGTACATAGTCCAGAAGATTGGAAATCATGCATCAAGGATGGGAAGATTAATGAGGTTGACCATGTAGATTGGAGAATATGACATGGACCAAGTGATTCTGGACCTAGGATCAGACACGAACGTTCCACTGAAGCAGACATGGGAACGCATGGGAAGGCCTACACTGCAATGGTATCCTATCCAGCTACGAATGGCGAAACAACAAAAGATCATACCTATGGGGATATTGCAGGGAATCACCATGGATATTGAAGGGGCAAGTGTGCTTGTCAAATTTGAAGTGATAGAGATTATTAATGACAGCAATCCCTACCCTGTGCTCTTAGGAATTGATTGGGCCACTGACATGAATGGGGTCATAAATCTAAAGAAGTGCAAGATCATTTTTGAGAAAAAGTCCCTGCACGTAATCGTACCTTTGGACCCTATTGAGGGATCATGCTACACTTAGCCAGTGCATAACTATGAAAGTGGCAACGACTTAGACTGTATCTACAAAATAACTACATGAGAACAAGACTAAGTAAATCCCACTATAGATGGACAACTTCCATTGGAGCACGATAGCTCCTGTACTTCAGATTCAGATGAAGAAATAGAGAAATGGTAGAACAATTTATATGAGGTAACCACCCTTAACTATAATATGATGATACACTTTTTTCATTGCGTTTCCACAAAAATGAGGGATCTAGCTACTTATAACGAACTAGGTGAGGTAGATGGATTCTTGGAAAATTTTGAAAAGGAGGTACTGCATGCAATGATTGCAAGATGGTGGGGTACGCACGGAGGAAACTTCAAAGACTGGCGCGACTGCAGGAGGGTGATGCACACACCATTTGGAAGGCATACAAGGTGACTGGTAGATGAACGTGAGCGATGGGATGGTCTGCGTGCACATTTGTGCAAGTGGCTATGGACGTATGATAAACAACCTACATGGATACAAATGAGGTTCACATTAGGAGAAATGGTCGATAAGCATGGGTTAGTAGGGAAAACGTGTGAAAATCTCTTCAAGGTGGAATGGCAAAATGTGGAAAGAATGAACACACATAATGTTATCGCTACAAGAGCCTAGGATGAAGTGTGCGAGGCCCTGAACAAGGTATGTAGGGCACAATGAACTGATTGGGACCTGCACGTACTGGCAGTTCTATGGGCCTATAGGGCAATGTGCATGAAATTGATGAGACAGACACTTTCTAGGTTGAGTGGTAGTACGAACTATGTACTTCCAATGGAGTATCCTAGGCCTAGTCCACACATAGTAGCATCTGCGAACATGGAGGATCACAAGACCTTGTAAAATGGAATTGCGCAGATGGAAGAAATTGGGGAAGTATGCATGGGACATGATGAAAAAATTCAATAGAATAATTGTTGGCTCCAAGAACTCATGGGGGAAAAGACCTAGTTGAGGGAGAAAAGTGCCATGGCGAAAGAAGAAGTAAAGAATCTAGAGGAAGGGGTAAAAAGAGATTTTCTTGACGAAAACACTATGTTGGGGGAATAGGATGTGCGTGATTATGATGATAAATTTAGAGATTACCACCAGGAATTAATCAAATTAATTCCATGGGTTAGACCACGTATTGCTAAGGGGATCACATACGGTGGCGCATTACAAATGCTAAATTGCATGACATAGGTATTGAAGTCAAAAGGAGAAAGTTTCCCTGAAAGAGTAGATGACGAGCAGGTAATAATGTATACAAGTGGCCTAACCACCTGAATAGCCATGGAAAGAACAACCTTAGCATCCCAGGTCGTTGAAAGGAGGTGGGGGACTATAAACTACTCTACCAGAGAGCTGCGGAATGAAGGGGCTGTGCACAGAGACAAAGTGTCATAAGGTCTACGACCGCGCTAGGGGGGTTGTGTTACCACGCAGGTTGGCTAGAAAGTGACCGTTGTAGTCACTATTCATGATGGGATGCTTCATTTGAGATCAAATGGAGCAGGAAGCAGGGAATTAAGGTAGACTTTATGGGAAATATCTGAGAAAATATGTTGCCAAGGGAGCATTAATGAACCAGATGTAGGGGGAATAGTTGAATTCAAATTGAAAAGACACTATAAATTACAAAGGGCTGCCCAGTAAACAACACTTCGTTATTTGCAAATTGAGTTGTCATGTGCCCCACGTATTCCGAGCCGATATTTGTTTGCCCTGTGGAGAGTGTGGTTTGAACAACTAGTTAAGTAGTTGAGAGACTTCTAGACTAATGAGATGGTCGCGTCTAGAGAAGCCAAAGAAATCGCCAAAATGACCATCGAAGAAGCCACGCATGCCATGACCATCAGAGATGCCCCTGAGATTATTACAGAAATCCCTAAATTTCCACACACATTGAGACTAAAGAAAGATAAACAATCCATGATTCTGGTCCATGTGTCCCCACGAAATCCGCTATGCACCAAACTAACCATCGAGGAAAAGGGGAAGGAAGTTACTCTAGACATCGATGATGAGCAATAAGACCTAGAGGATATCATAATAGAAGAAGATGAAGATGAGGGCATGGAGGAAGAAACTGAGGGCGCGACCCCTCTACCCAAGCTACTCATGTATGTTCCTCCGTGAAAGGGGAAGGAAAAAGTGCCCAAGGACCTTGAGGAGACCAAGAGCTCTCTATAGACTCTACTCCTCCTAGACAATATTGTTTTTGAAGGCATGCACCTGGGGTGGGTGTCGAGTCTCAAATTTGAAGATTGGGATCTCGTCGACCATGAGAAATTCCTTCACTTGGAGACTGCACAGCTCATGATGTTGAGGAAGAACACCATGGTAGGAGTCGCAAAGTTGGAGTCATGCAAGTGGTTTCGTGGGGTCGAAAATGCAGGGTTTTTGAACCTACTCTAGGTGCCGAATTACCATCACACTCGAGTAACTATCTTCATCATCAGGTAGCTGCTCTTCCCGGTACATGATGGGTGTTTATGGATGCAAGAACCTATCCCCATCACAAACCACCTCATACATTGAATTACCTAACTCCTGTGCAAAGGAGAAGACCCTGCAAGCATGTCATATGGTAAAAGTGGCGACTTGGCCATCACGGAGGCCATGAAAAGGAATTACAAGCTGGAGAAGAAAAAGAGGGGCTACGCAATCTCCAGTATCAACAACAAGGTCCTTTCAGTTGCGACGCAGATACTGGTAGGTAAGCTCATGCGAAAGCGCCACGTAGATGAGGTTCCCACGCTGGTGATCGCACTTGCCGAGCAGTGTGTAGAGAGGGTCAAGTTTAACTGGTCTAAATTTCTCTGCAAGGAGTTCTTAAAAAACTGCCACGAGGGACATTAATATGAGAAAACCTTCCACTATGCATGGCTTCTGCTATGCATAGTGTTGGTGGCTCGAGAATTACCTGACGACAGCTAGTTCCCATGATTGACAGGGATCTCCCAAGAGGCTGTGAAGTATGCTTCCTTGTGAGCTACCAAAGACACACACTGGGTCTACGACAACAAAGTATTCTGAGTGTTCATGGAGATGAACATCAGGATGGGGATTAATCGCAGACTACAGTTATCACCCACTATCTACATTATCCTGCAAGGTTTCGTAGAGTTTAAAGTAGACTTCCATCAAATTTACCTCAAGGAATTTAAGGTCCCTGCAAGGAAGTGGCACGAACTACCATACATGGCCACTGTTGATGTGATCTTGAACATACTGGAAGCATGGCTGTCATAATGGCACGCTCCAAATATCTCTAAGCTAGCAGCAGAGAAGTCTGTTGCACAAAAAATAAGGAAGAGGCAAAACCGTGAGTGGCACAGTTGGTCAAGAAATGGAGAAAAGAGGCAGTAGTTGTGAAGGTGCAGGAGGTGCAGGATGCCTTGTAGATAGAAACGGAACAATAGGCCACGACAGAAGAACGGAAGGCAGCAACAATAAAGCAAGAGGTCTGGAAGTCACCTTCACCTGAGCAGTAATAAGAGAAAGAGATAGAGACAAAGGAGGGTGGCACCAAGACACAGAAAACGTTGACACTATTGAAGCACCAGTGCTTGACAGAGTAGATGGGGTCGCTCAAGAAGGTAAAAACCTCTAAGCTATCTATTCACCCAATCACCCTTACTGAAGCGGATATACACGATTTAGGTGAGACGTTGTGTGACATCACCACAGAGGCCCTCCAATAGTTCATGGAGGAGAACCATATTTTGTTGGGGGCCCTCTAGTTACACATTTAGGAGTTTTAGGTGCACCCTCCTCAAGTCTGTACACTCTCAACCAGCCTCACATTAGGGACAATGACAACTGAGGAAATGTTGTGTGCTCGCATGACCAATACAATAGTGCTACCAGAAGGGGCACTGGTTATAGCAAATGAGGCTGACAGGCCTACATTCAGTGCATTGAAAGGCATAGGGATCAACATGGCTGCACTCCCTCAGGAGATGTTATATGTTTTGTAGGATGGGATTACTACAGAACTGAGGGCTAGGGAGAGCTAAGTGTTGCGAGTGTTGAGCGAGCAAAGGATCAAGATGGAGCAATTGAGCTTGCAATGTGACAAGGTTGTATCCCAAAATAGGAAGATGGTGCAGGTAATTAAAGAAGCCTGCTAGATGGTCCCTGAGTTGGGCATCCCAGTAGAGGCCCCCACAGAGGTGCACATCCAAAGACTAGCAACAGGGCTATGCAAAGTGTGAGAAGAGGTGGCGAAGGTTGTGCTAGAACTGAACCTCTAGATAGCAGAGTTGATGTTAAAGGCGCAACCTTCAACTCGTCTAGAGGTAAGGGAATAGTGCACCAGCACCATTACACCAAGGATGGAGGAGATCAGTAGTGCAGTGAGGGACTACACCAAAACATTGGAAGAATCATTTGAGGTCCTCACCTCTCTATAGGAAGATTCAAACATACAGCGCTTTGTGACAGAGGCTCGTGAGCTACAGAAACAGTATGACATCATCAAAGGAACCATGTAGATGGTGGCCCTCACACAAAGGCTCATGCGCATGAAACAAGCTAAAGTGCTTAAAGATAAAGTAGATGTAGTGCGAAACAAAGAAGCAGTTTGAAGGCACGTGTTCTACCTTGGATCAACGAAGCCTTTGTAATCACAACAAAAATCGAAGGCAAGCTCATGGAAATGTAGGGACACAGGTGCAGGTCGAGGGAAGCAGTTCAATAGTTTCTAAACAATGCGTACAGGAGATATAGAAGGCAACTGCTTAGTGCATTGCTGACCTTGCAGTAGTCTAAGCAGCGCTGGGAGGTCTCCATGCGAAGATCTCTACACCAATAGAGTGACTTGAGGACGAGTCAAGATGTTTATGTTGGGCACCTGTTGGGTGTGGAAATCCCTCACAAGGCATGTTTTGGGGCTTAAAGCGCAAGTTTTGACCAAATCCAATGTAAAGACTCCACGATTTATGGGCACAGAGTGTGAAGTTTTAATTGAGTCAAAAAGGTTGTCTGCCCTTACTTTTGTAAATGTAATGTCAGCTTAAGATTTCTACCCATGGTCTATGGACCATAGGATTGTCTAAGTAGAGTAAGAATCTATGTGTAAGGGACATCTATCTATCCTGGAAATGACAATGAATGATGAAGAATTGAGTCTTAGTTGAAGTGAAGAGTCGAGTCTGTGGGGTCGTAGACCAGGAGAAGGCTCTGCAGTTGAGTGCATAGAGGCCTAGTAGTCCGCAGCTAAGTGCAGAGAATCTTGCAGCTGAGTGTGTAAGGCAAGTTGAGTCCGTAACCAATTGAAGCATTAATAAATAGAATTTCTACAATATTTCTGTGTATCTTTTTCGATTTTATGCATTGAAGTATATTGGCTATACATTGCAAGTTTACTATTTATTTGTTGTGCGAACTTATATGAATGTGTTGAATAGTTAAATATAATATAAAGTATATGTTTACGTGAATATAACTAACTGTTATAAGAAGATAAGTAAGATCCTCGGTGTGACTTAGGGAAATAGCACAGATCATTGCTCTAGCAGTGAGAAAGCCCCACAAACTTGGTTAGGACTGCATGAAGATGAATATAATAGGGTTGCGGAGGCCTTGTAGGGCAGGAGAGTGCATGAGGCAACCTGCGTGAAAGTATTCACAGTTGGACTAAATCAACCCCTCACACATCTCAAGTGTGCAAAAACCTGGTTCCAACATTGCCTCATACGGCTTTGCGTGAAACCTCATTCTGCGCCCCGTAGACTATTTCCGAAAGGGCTAGTAGTACAGGGACTTTTTTGGCTAACTAACTTCAAACCTGGGTCAGGCCCCCACAAGCAAACATGACAAACATTTTCGATCCGAACACTCACTCTTTGCTCCTTTATAGGGTGGATGGTGGCATTGACAGTATATCTCATCCACAAGTTAACTTATACTAATTATTATATTATATATTGAGTTCATTTAGAAGATTTAAAAATCAAAATTTGAAAATAGTATATTCTCCAACATATAGGGTCAAAGTATTTTTTTTAAATATACAAAATACAAAATTTGGTGTTTTAAAATTATAAATGAGGGATTTGAACAAAATTAAATGAAAATATGAAAACAAAATAAATGTAGGACATTATTTTTCATAATACTCATCTAATATTTGTAAGAGTTATTTCATGTTAGCATATTGGGAGTAGAAATTAACAAAAAGGTTATATATTTAAAATATGAGAATTTTAGTTAGAAAGGTCCAGTGAAAACAATCTAAGCTTAAAATGATTGTGTGTTTAGAAAAATGGATGGAGAAACAATGAATTTTGTAGAATTTGAATAATATAACACTTATTCACAAAGATTATCCTAATTATACACTATTTGTGGAATGCATGCATAATACATAACCTCCTCTGCCATTGATCATCAATTTGCGGAATTAAAAAAAATCGCATGCGCTCATTGAAACATCAATCACACATATCAACACAGTATCTAATGGGGAAAGCATACAGTTGAAAACCCCCAACTATTTGTATATTATAGTGATAGAGAACATGTAACAATACATAGTACAATACTCCTCACAAGTACTCAGTACTATCTCCATGTGCTACACACAAACTAGCTTAGATGTGAACAAGTCACGGGTTCAAATCTCCTCCATTGTTTGCCTGCCTCTACTGTGCACTCCAAGTTGAGAATAGATGAGATCCAAGTTTGAATCTCCTTGGCTTGTACTGTGCAATCCTCATTGGCAATCTCAATCAATGATTGTGCAAATTTCATGCACAACTATAGTCACAACTGATAGTAGTCTCACCCTTTCACCCACCTCTAACACTTGTCTCCACTGAACTGTCCATGCACTGAGTTAATTTATGTATTATTTAGTTGATTTATGAGTTAATAATTAGTAAATTAATTAATAATTAATTCACACTACTCATCACTAGTGTATTTGTCAGTTAGACTAAATACAACTAGTTCAACTAAGTCAAACTGAACATAATTCCATCAACTCCTCAATCAACTAACCAAACTCAATCACTTGAGTTCTAACTGAAGTTTATCATGCAATAGCTCAACTAACCCATAGGGAAAGTGTATTTCCTTCTGACAGTTACATGTGCCACATCCGTAGCTCGAACTGAAGTGTTGCAAGAGGATAACATAATGTTTATAGTCCAAATATTATTAAGAGCTAATAATATTCGATTGTTCTATTTTTTGACTGGCAGTCTAAAAATAGACTCTGCCCATATGTCTAAAAATAGAGGTCCATCTATTTTTACCAACATGACCAATCATCCATAAATAGCATCATGCAACTCATAGACCATGATCCATATGTCTAGAAATAGACATAGTCTAAAAATAGACTTTGCGCCAAAAATAGCCTATGGGCCCACTTAGTGAAGGCGACTTCTTTTCAGTAAGCTCCATCATCTTGTTGCATTTTCAAAAAAATTTCATATATGTTATGTGACTAATATCATTGTTGTGTATTGTAGGATCCAGAGGATGCCATGGGTAGAGCACGTGGATGATGTAGACCTACTAAATCAATGAGAGGAAACCGGGCGGTCATATAATCAAAAACGTAATCTACAAATACAATAAAGATAAGAAGACAAATCAAACTCAACCAAATGAAGATAGTGTTTATGAATTCACAAATTCTACAACATAAACGAGGTAAAATTATACAAAATATGTTGTTTTTTTTTCAATTTCAAAATATGATATTGATATGATAAATATATGAGTAATTTGAGGCTTTGTGTTGGATAGCATATTGGTTGAAATGATATAATTGGTGTACTAAACAACATTGACTATGTTATGTATTATAGGGCCAAGATGAGGCCATGACAACAAATTGTATCATATTAAGTAAGGACACAACAAATGTTGTAGGACATCAGGTAACTATAAAATTTTTACTTAACATAGGAAGCATTTTGTGATACTTCCATTCTATTTCATAGTATTATTAGGATTTATAGTGTATTATCCGAACTTGAAATAAGTTAATGCATGTTGTTGATATTTCATATGGAGATTGGAACATGTGCATGACCTAAGCATTCAACTAGCATAAGAAAAAAACATATGTACATGGGTTTGGACCAAAAACGCTTAACTCACAAAGAAAGCAATGAGTGGAAGAGGGTATGAAAATGGATACTTCAAACGCAATAAATAATTTCATTGAAGAATACACACATAAAAATTTTAGTACATGGGATGTGGTTTTTTAACCTACATTTGATATATTTCTTTGAAATTGATACATTTATGAGTTATCAAATTCTTGCCAAACATTAAATAGTGGATGTGTTTATCGATAGGTAGAAGATGTTGATGAAAGAATGACTACTAATACCCAAGATGATCCAAATAAGCTATTAATATTTGGATGGGATGATCCAAACCATTCATTAAACCATACTAGCATTAAAAGAGCATATTTAAAGAGAACTCCACCACCTGATAAATTTTATCAGCTAATTAGATTTGCCTATATTGATGATTGCAATATGCTACCAGCTAGTGGCCTTAATGACCATGATTAGAATGAGAAGGAAAATGGAATGCATGAAGAAGGATTGAATGAGATGCTTACACATTTCTTTGGGGATGGAAACAATGATGACAATAATGATCATATGTTTGAGATCAATGATAAGAAAAATGTCAACTACCACCAACATAATGTTGATGATAGAAACCTGTTGAAATACTCCATCAAACAAGCAACAAAGACACCCGTGTTCTAATCAGGTCCAAGTAGAACCTCAAAATTTACATGCACATTAATACTATTAGAAATTTGGACACTATTTTTTTGCTCAGACGAAGGATTCACCACCCTATTGAAGTGAGTTGAAATCTATTTCTTACAACACAATGTCAATTGATCTACATAATTTGTAAACATTCATCAAATTCACTTATATTTCTTTAAGGATTTTATAAAACCATATATTTTTTATGAATAGTCATAATATAAATTTACATATCAAACATGTTCATCATAAGTCAAACATTCAATTGATATAATCTTTGGAAATGTTAGAGGGCATTAAAAACTAAAATATTTCCTGAAGAGAATGTGGTTCCATCAAGTTGTAGAGAGGCATGTTAGTTCTTGGTTGAGTTTTCGATTGAATATAAGCAAATTAATTCATGTAAAAATCATTTCATTTTATACAGAGATGAATACGAAGACAAGGTAGAATTCCTTGTATGCAAAGAGAAGAGATATCATACAGATCTACAAGGTCCTACAGTTCAAAGAAGGTTTTACATCACATGCCAATTATACCTAGGGACATATAGATATTTTCATGTGTAAAAGACATAGTGATATAATATTGCATTTCAATTTTTGCCTAAAGGTTCATACTAATTTAGTATTCTTATATTAGGTGGGTGCCATCCAAGGAAATCCACGAATGTGAAGTGCCAAAACGGAAGAAGGAAATTGTAGAAATTGTATGTGTATTTAAGAAGGATTGTTGAGGGACAAAGTCCCATAGGGTTTTGGGTCAATACCATAGCAAAGCAGAGGTTATCTACAATGAAAAACAAGAATTCCACACATCCATGATACTAATATAAGCAAACTATGCGAAGAGAGGTGCATCTGAGGGTCCTTCGTTTGGGTAGATCTAGCCAGGGTCCAAACCCTCTTGGAGCTCCTTTCAATCCTTAAGCCTAGAAAAAGATCGATTCAAAGAAGCATAGCAGTATACACACCAAACATCATATATAACATATTGAAAGGTAGTTATTTATACAACTGAAACAACTATTCATATGCAAACCATAATAACAACATCATAAGCATGAAGAAGATTGATTTCAAGAATAAAACAAATGTTTCTCTATTGAAAATAACTAAAGTAAAGCAAGGAATGATATCACCTAAATCTTCCTCTCACAGGCTCCAAGCGGAACCATCCTCTGGATTCACCCAATCCCAAGTCTTGAAAAATCTCCTTCCATGACTCACACAAGGACATCTCAACTAGTGAAAAGACATCATAACTCAAGGAAATAAGGGTTTCCTATGATGGGGGAAGTGCTCGAAGCACAAGGATATTTAGACATGATCAAGGATAATATCAACAAAGTAATTTTTCTCTCTATTCTCTCTTCCCTTAGGCCTTCCCATTGAAGCCTTTTTATACTTCTCCCAAAGTAGTTTTTTAGTTGGGATTTCGTTGGGAACAGTTGGACCACAGGAACTAATAGGTAATCAATAGGTAAAGCCCATGATTTCTGCCTGAAATTAAGGAGATTTGATTTTTTTAAGTGTTTTACGACATATATGCAGGTTGGGTATACACAGACCCGCGTACACACACGTTTAGCTTAGGGAAATGTCTCGTATAGGGAGTAAAACACTGTTTTTTAAGTATTTGGACCAGGTCTGGAAGGAGGGGTGCCGTAGGCCATGAGTGCAACATCACAAACATCAAGAGTGAGATTTGGAGCTATAACAAATTCCCCCTAATATATGAGGTCAGAAGGGGTACATGATGGCCAAAATGTATTAAGTGCATGGAAAGGAAACCTATCAAAAACTGAGAAGGATTTCACCAGAGTTCAGCTTGCCAAGCCACAAAAGGAGATTAGAAAGAAGCACTGTCTGAGGCGAGCATACCCATGCTTAGATAAAGTAAAGTATGTCTACATATTAAGTACAAGTGGATCCACTAAGTATACAAGTACAGAAGACTGGAAAATACATAATGGATCATCTGATCACAATTGAATAAGTACATGTCTGAATATCATATATAATAATGTCAATGATGTTGAAGGATGATACTGATCACTGATATCAAAGAATGATCCCAAAAGTACCAAATGAACATGCCAGAATGAGATGGTACTACACTGCAAACTCAAGTGCTAGCATATAGAATGTCACCATGAATGATTGCAAAATATAAGGTGGAGTGGTATCAAATAACAACAACAGGAGCAACTCTCAAGTGAACCAATGAATGTTGATGCAACCTAAGGTCTTCACTGACTACTGTGGTACATTTCTACACCATGGGAATAAATGATTTGAATTCAACCATGTGAGAAATCATTTGATTACTGGTCATTGATGTATACTATTAACAAACATGAGACTACTCATCGATAATGATAATAAGCATCAAGGTACCCAATATAATCTAGCAAGTGTGAATAGATGAGCTAGAGTCAAACACCTATAAGAATCTATCAATCAAGAAATAATGATGGTTTCCCACTGTCGATAGCGAAGGATCTGCCATTAATGACTAAAAACCCCAAGGTACTGCCAAATGGACTCTAGATCTTTACCCTAGAGCAATGAGTCGTAGTTGATAGGGAAAGATCCAGTAGAACGAAGGCATTAAGGCATCATTCATCAATCTGGCATGAGTGTAACTCGTAGGCCAATAATGTGGAAGGAATCAGATGAACAAGATGTAGTAACCCGACCGAAGCACATTTCTGGTGTACACAAGATGTGGTTAGTGCACGACAGAAACCCTCTGAACCAACTAGTAATGAAAGTTGACACAAAGGTAAGGTATCCACCAATAGGGTCAAATGGAAACCAAGTTATTGCATGAATCCCAATGTGTGATAGTGTAAGCTGATGTCGAACACAAGGGAAACCACTCAGTTAAAGACCCATGATACTAACTGATGCTAAGCACAAGGTGACCTATCAATAATGAAAATAGGGTTAGGGTGCAGCTCTAGGCCTATCCTTAGAGCAAGATGTCATCATCGATAAGGACAAGACCTGCCAGCAAGAAGTCAATGGAGACCTTCTCAAACTGGCACGAGTAAAGGACCAATATAACTGATGTGATGATAGATAAGATACTGACAACCAAAGATGGCCGGCTGAAAAATGAGTCAAGAGACACCGCAGAGAGGCCAACTGAGGCTAACGTCCCTTGAACAAAAGCACGAATCAATGTGATTATGTTGTAGCATATGATGACTCTATATAAGTTCATCATGTAGGAGGCACGAATGAACCCTCCATATGATTCAAAGAGATAACTAATCGGGTAAGAACTAACTCAATAACAAGGTTAAGGCATACCTAAGTCAAACTAAATCTTGCCCAAATGGAGGAGACTTTGTTTTGAGTGCTCTGTTCAAGGGTGACTCGACTGACTCTAGTTGCCAAAAATAAGTAGAAATATTGTCCTGTTCCTATTCTTTTTTGGAATATATAATTTTTTTGTATTTTTCTTTAAGCTGGAAAAATAATAAAAGAATGCTATAATACAGTGGAAAGAATGAGTTTCAGTGAAACAAATGATCTAGTTCTTGGGATTGGAACCATCCTATGCTCAATGTAGGGAGGCAAAAACTGGTCAAATACACCCAAAGGTATGTTCCTTCCATGAGTCGGGGTGTGGAAAGTTGCAAAAGTAAAGGGGATGCAATTTTGATTTTGCAGATGTCATGGTCAAAATTTGGCTTAAACATGAGTCCAAGTGAAGCTGGCTCAAGGCCAAAAGCTGAAATTCATGAAAATGCAATGTAGTAGTACAACTCAACACAAAGGAGCCTCTAGGGTATAAGGCCAGAACAAAGTGAGGAAGCAAAGAGGAATGAGTCTTCATTGCATAAGTTATGGAGGGACTACAAAAGACTCTTGAGCCTACTCAAATCGAAGCAGCATGGGCAAAAAATGTCAGTGAGGTGCTAATTATGATGCCCATGAAAAGGGCAGCTCTACCATCATGTCATGATTTAAAAATCGACGAGTGAAGATGGTTTATGAACCATAACACGATGAAACGGAGGCTAGTATGCATAATGAAATGGAAAAATGGCTTCCCTAACCTATATGCTAGTGAGAAAACAATACCTGCCATGACGGGTCAGCAATCATAGAACTGTCTCCTAATTATTGAAAAAGCATCCAAAATGTCCTGAAAGTCAAACCATTCTTGACATTCCAAGCTCCCAAGTTAAAAGTTACATGACACAAAACAAAATCAAGCTTTGAAAAAATTTGACATTTTCAAAGCTTATAAAATAGTTTTTTGACTGACCATTATGACCATTTGAGTTGAGAGCACAAGGAGTGAAGAAAAAGAATGAAGATTTGCCATTTGCCAAGTTCGATCATTCAAATCCTCCCAAAATCACCAGGTAACCCTTAAACTCATATTGCATTCATTTGCGATTGGTTTCAAAAATTTTAATTCAAGTTTCACCATTGAATTTATGTCAAAAAAAATTTCACAGCATATACATGGGTTGGCTATATGAAACCTGCGTATACGCAGGCCCTAGATGCGACTATGTATGAAACAGACCTGCGTATACACCACGAAACCTTCATACAAAAATATAATGGTCCAAACTTTTTTTTCTTCAATATGCCAGTCACTTGGAGGGAAAGAGAGCATGCCACAGTGGATGATGAGGTTATGAATGATCCTCAGGCCTTGGATGCCTTAAGAGGATGCGGTTTGCTAAAGTTATTCAAAATTCCAAACATGAAAGCAAACACTCGATTGCTCGAAATGCTCATTCACTACTAGAGCATCGAGGATGACTCATTCATGATTGATCAAATGCCACTCAAGATAGAGATTGAGGATATTTATTTTATCACAAGCCTTTCCTGGAGGGGAGAGGTAGTACATTCCACGGGAAGATCATGAGGTAGCCTCTCTATCAATGACTACGTGCATATATATTACCTGGGTCATCTAGAAAAGGTTGGAAGTCAAATTCCCATCAAGCATGTGGAGAGTTTATTGAGGATCATCTTGTTCACTATAGCCAGAGTGAACAAATCAGCTTCCTTACACTAGGCTTCACAGCTTGCCATGAGCTTGGCGGTAGACTATCTCACCATAGTATTTGATTGGTTTACTCCTCTTCTCGCCAACTTTAAGAGCCAGCTTACATCTATCAAAAAGTGCCAGACCAAAAACTTCGGGTATGGAACTATTTGTCCTCTTTCTTCTTTGAGAGGGTCCTAGCACTCCGCCCTAGAGTATCAGTTTCGATTAGCACCCCACAAGATCCATGGATGGGGAGGTGGTCTGACCTCATGAAACGACTAGGCCACAGACTGCTTTCGATGATGGCTTCTTCTCCTAGTGGGAGCAGCAGATCATCATAGTGGATGATTACCCTTATGTCAGGCTAGAATTCTAAGGAGATCCTCATCTAGCTTTACCACCAACCACGACATGGGGCAACATAGGTAACAAATGTTTTTTATTTTAAGATTTTATGATTTTTTATGATTTTTCAAATATAAAAATGAACTTTGAAAAATATTTTTGATATGATTCAAATGACTAATATGATTATCATGTTCCAGATATTGGTCCAGTATGACCATATGGATTCCCATGGCATGGACGACGTGGCCGAGGTGCCGAAGAGGCAGCTGCCAATATAGAGCGACTCCTACACATAGTTCAGTGACACTTGGTGAGATTAACTCATTGAGAACCTATGGAGGATATAGAGGATCTCCCTATAGATATGTAGCATCACGTGGTTGGCATGCCATAAGATTGGGTTTAGACTCTTAGGCATGTGGCCAAAACAGTAGTTGCATACTTAGCTAGTCATCCTGAGTTGGGGCATTATATGTACTGGACATGATTATGGGAATTTGAGTCCCAATTCTTGTATATTGTTCTGGACACACTTATGTACATCAAGATAGTTTATGATATATATATACAATTTCAACTTTTTTATGCTTGATTTTATTGTGATGAATGAATGATGTGCCAGTCTAATGCTTGATTAACGATAGAATCAACTAACCAATTATGAGATCTTGGAATGTGAAAATAATTAATGTAAGTAAATGATCTTTGAAACAACCTCACCATCAAATACTGGCTATGTAAACATGGATCCCTTACCCGATAAATGTTATTCAATTGTGACACTATCAGTTGTGAATCAAGATAGATTACCAACAAATCAATTCCATAAGAAATAGCTTCAGATAGTAAATTAATAATAGTAATATACTCAACCATATTATTTTAAGTGGGACCAATGCATACTCCCCTTGACACCATCAACTGAACAGTTGGATAGTAGATTACCCAAGCTACAGAAGTGAGGTTTCGAGTGTGACGACTAGTACCATCGTTGAATCCAAAATAGACCAAGTCATCCATCAACACCTGACACAACAGACCAAAAGTGTTGATATCAAAAAAATCCTGATGAGATATGTACAAAAAATACAAAATGTACAAAGAATCCATTGCCTAGCTACTACTTAAGCAAAGTACTTCTTAAGGTAGAGCTTGTTTCTGGGTTCTTCCAACTTCTTCTAAAACTCCTTTAACTATAAAGGGACTGTACCACATACGCTTGAACTTTCCTGCCCCCAAGGCATCCTTATCTTGGTCATAGACAAAGACAAGGTCGCCTTCAGAAAAGACTCGAGGATGGAAAACTTTATCATACTGAGTTTTAACCATTTTGTTATGAGCCTCATTGATTGTGGTGGCATCTCGACACTGGTCATTGAGATGTTCCAAGTGGAGGCACTGTTCAAGACTACAGGTCTCTGGAAGGATCTCAATAGCGAACTTAAGAGATGGAATTTTGCATTCAACAGGGAAGACAGATTCCATCCCATAAACTAACTAAAAAGGTGTAAAACCTATAGCAGTCTTTACGGAGGTTCGGTATGCCCAAAGAGCCAGATACAACATAAGATGCCAATTGGATCAATTTTTGTCAATCATCCTTTGCAAGATCATCTTAAGGGTTTTGTTCACTGCCTCGACCTATCCATTGGCCTGAGGATAATATGGAGACGAGTGCTCCTGTAGGAAACTCAACTTAAGAGCTAGTTCAGACATTAGTTGGTTCTGGAAATGGCTGCCATGGTCAGTGACAATATCTCTTGCGGTATCGAACCTTGAGATAATCTAATTGAAAAGAAACAATATCTTTGTTTCACTATCATTTTTATAAGTGGGCATGGCCTAAGTCCACTTCCTGAAGTAGTCTACCGCCACGCTAATGTACTTGTGGTTTGCCACTGAAGAAAGATTACAAGTTGTAAAAATCAATACACCACTTTGTAAAAGGACCGATAGTGACAACGGGGAAAAGAGAAGCTAGATGTGCATGCATTCTCCGAGTATAAACTTGACAAGTGTGACAGCGTTTGACCGCTTCAACAGAATCTTTGAAGAACGAAGGCCAAAAATAGTCGACACATAAGATACACTGGGTTGTAGTAAACCCTGAATGATGACCACCACAAGCTCCACTGTGTTAATCATTGAGCACTGACTCTACTTCCTCTAAGGTTAAACAATGCTGAAGGATTGAATCAACCCCTCGATGATATAATGTATCACCAATGATGACATAGTTCTTAGCCAAGTGACGTAATTTTCGGCATTCATCCTTAGAGAAAGTAGAGGGAAAATTCAAAGTCTAGAGATAGACAATGATATCTCCATACCAAGGGTCGAGTGAAGATATGAGGAATAGATGTTCGTTGGGAAAACTTTCCTCATAAATAGTATCCCCTCCACAAGGCAGCTTGGAAGTTAACTCTGCAAAAACCATAAATTTCTTAGACTTGGCAGACAAGAAATCGAGATCGAATTCTTGTAAAATGACTATCCATCGATTATATTTTCTCCCAATCACTCACCTACTGAGGACAAATTGGAACAGATTGACTGCCGCTAAGACAAAAGTTTTGCGTAGCAAGATATAATGGCAGAGCCGCTGGACAACATGGACATTTACGAAAGTCAACTTCTCAGCAGGAGAATAGCAAAGTTCAAGACCTACCAAGCCTCACCTCAAGTAATAAATCACATGCTCCATGAGAGCATCGTCTTCCTGAACAAGAACCATCCCTATGGTTGATTCTGTAGTAGTGAGATATAAAAGGAAATCCCTACCATAATCTGGTGGAGTCAAAAGTTGGGAGAGACTAATGCCTTTTTCAAGGCATAGAACGACCAATGTGCAAAGTCGTCCCATACATATGGAACTCCTTTCGGTAGCAAAATCGTAAACCCTTTAGTGATCTTGGCATAATTCGCTATAAACCTTCTTAAGAAATTAGCCTTCCCTTGAAGACTTTGAAGTTGTCGAATTGAGGATGGGGGAGGCAACTGAACTATTGCCTCTACCTTGAAGGGATCAAATCGAATCCCTTCAGTTGACATAATGAACCCTAATAACCGACCAGATGTAACTGCAAAAATGCACTTATTGGGATTCAACTGGATCTTGTAAAATCAACATCACCCAAAAACCAATCAAAGGTGACTAGTATGATTAGTTCTCTTTCGAGAATGAGCAGCTAAATCGTCCAAGTTTGCTTTGAGGATATGTTTGATGTCACGAAAAGTGTATGACATAGCCCGCTGGAAGGTAGCTCCAAAATTTTTAAGACCAAAAGGCATCTTTCTATATGCAAAGGAAACCCGGGGACATATAAAAGTTGTCTTATGCTGATCCTCAAGACGGATAGAGATCTGATTATAACCGAAAAAACTATCCATGAAGGAGAAAATCTCATTACCTGCACACTCATCAATAATCAGATCAATAAATGGTGTGGGGGTAATTATCTTTAGGACAAGCTTTGTTTAGGTCTCTAAAGTCAATGCATACTCAGTTTGTTCCTTGCTTTCTATCTACATGGATTGGATTAGCAACCTAATCTCTAAGAGGAACAGGGTATATAAAACCTGCCTTGAGTAGCTTCTCTACTTGAGCTTTAATAGTTGTTGCTTTCCTAGGATTAACTGGCCGAAGCTTCTGACAAACTGGCTTAGTGTTTTCATACGTCTTGATCTCATGTTGAACTATGGATGGAGAAATGCTAGGCATTTCTTCATAAGACCAAGAGAATACATCTCGAAACTCCTTAAAAAGGTCAGTGTAAATTTGAATTTCTTCAGGGGAACATTCAGCATTGATGAAGATATTCTCGATCATGTTAGGGTTCCTAGAGATTTTTATAGACATATTTTTTGAAATCACCGACATATTACCTTCAGCATGAAAGTGTACTAGAGCCAAAGGATTTGATACCATACAATCATCACTAGTAAACAAATCAGAGAACCTAGATTCTACTTCCTACAATGGAGGAAGAAAATATGAATGATGGTGTAAGTCTTCCCAAGGTCAATCTACACCCATCATTACTTCTATGATTGCTTCCTCAAATGGTAAAACTGTATCTAAGTAGTCCGTGGTAGAGGTAGAATCAAGGGTCCAAGATGTGGCCACATCATCGTCTAACTCCTCAGAGAAATGAGAAGAGTAGTTGCCTGCAGAGTTGATGATAGATTGATATCTAAGCTTTGTCGTAGACATAGGAAATGCAATTCCACCAACTTGTCCTTTATGTAATGTCATTGTAGGTGAAGGCAAGGTCCAAGGGTTTGAAAAATAATGAGTTCGGAAGAACTCTTCCCATGAATACTCCTTGGCTGATAAAATGACATTAATTCTAGCGATAGGAGAGGGAAAATCAAATGTACCCATCAATGAAGAATACATCCCAACTCCTAGATTCTTAGTGGGCGGACGAGGGTTATCCACTAAAGGAATAGTAGAATCTGAATTTTCTCAAGGATCGACTGGAGAATAATCCAATTGATCAACCATGACAATTTTCCCCTCATGAGGAAAGAAAATGACATGAAACAGAGTCGAAAGAATGACATCCATTTCATATACCTAGTTCCTTCCTAAGAGGAGATTGTAATCTGGGTTAACATCAATGACTTATACTTCGATATTGATGACCTTTCCCCCAACACATATGGGAAAGGCCAAGATAATCCCATGCAGCTTATGAGAATGCCCGTCAAATGCTATCAGGAGGGTAGGTGAAGGAACAGTCGAAGGTGATCCAATGGCCTTCTAGCATAACATCAACATAACGCAAGAGGAAGCTCTTTCATCTATAACAGTTCGAAAAATGTTAATTTTCCAGTAGGTAGACTTTATTTGAAGAGCCATGTGATGAGGGATTCGCTTTCTGACATTAAGCATGTCGAAAGTGAGTACTAAAGAGTTATTTGGATCAACTGCCCCTATCGCCAAAAGCAAAGCACTTCGTTGAGCTGGACACGACTATAAGACCTCTAAAGTGGAGATAACACATGGACTCTGAGCTAGATCCTCAAAAATGGAGTGATTATGGTAGCCCTAGCATTAGGATTGATAGTCATGCATTTAGTAGAAGCTTTCAGTATCCATGGTATATTCTCAGTAGAGGGTGGCTCAATATGAAGGTCGGTATTTCTAGGAGCAGTTTTGTCCTTGGATGTTTCAGTTTCACTGTAATCACGTGACCAAGTGGCCACATGGACATTAGAACCCATCATGAACACATTTGATGATTTCTCCCCTTCCTGGTTGCCCCCTACAGAGGTACTAGGATTTGAATTCGCACCAGCAAGCATCTGCCGCCCTTGGGGAAAAGGTTTGGTTAACATAGCTTGAGAGCTAGAAGTCCCTTGCTACCCTAACAAGCATTGAGCATCTTAAATTTTTAGACAGATGAGTTAAATTGTCTCCACCGCATAGCTTGCATGGAAACTTGACTTTATTTCTAGACTCATTTCCACCACCACCAGCATCATTGTTAGGTTTATTTGCGTCAGTCTTCCCATCTTGACTCTTTTTCTAACCTTGTCCTTTCTTTTTCCCATTGGAATTTTGATTGCCTTTGGGGTTGGAAGATTGGAAGGCATTAACAGAAGAGGGTTGAGAAGACGAAGGGTTAGACGATGTGACCTGATTGGTAGGAGCAGTTTGTAAAGACAACTGTTGCAATTGGCTCAACAAGTTCACCGCATTAGTGTCTATGGATCCAACGATACCATCCGCATGGGGACCTGGCATCGACTTGGCTATATGAACCTTAGTCCTGGGAGCACGAGGCAAGATTTTTTATAAAATCCCAGACTGAGAGTAAATCAATTCTAACTGTTGGGCCCTACAAAAAGATTCCTCTTCAGAATAGACTCCGAATAGAGAGACATCCTTAGAGATCTCAGGTTGTAAGGATTTTAAAAACCATTTGAGATGGTATTCACGAGGAATTTCTACTCTAATGAGCCTCTTTCTTCATCTCCATTCCTGACTATTATCATAAATGTGAGTTGTTGTATCCTAATGAAATTTGGCTAGAAGTTTAGTTCTGGAATCATAACGGATAGGCAATTGGAAATGATTTAGGAAAATGTTAGCCAAATCAGCGAAATATTTAAAGCTACCCCCTGGCAGCTCTATATACCACTTGGCTGCATTATCAGTTAAGGTGTGTTGAAAGAGTCTTAACCTAATTGAGTCATCAATGAGGGAATTTGATGAGCACCACAAACGAAATGTGGTTACATGGTCGCCTGGGTCTTCACCACCCTTCCCCTTGAACTTTGGAATGTCCAAAGGGTGTTTGGTTGGGACAGGAGGCTAGGCTAAATTGTATTTGATGGATCGTTTGTCAATTTTGTGAGATCTAGCAAATTCAACATTGCGAGAAAATGAAGCCTACAAGGACCTTGGGGATTCCACCCAGACCGGGCAGAGTTCCCAAAGTTCTGAAAAGATTGGCGTAGATTTTGGAAGGTACTAGGTTGCCCAAAGTAACCAGTAGAACCAATTTAACCAAAAGGTGAACCTTGTGATCCAGAAAAACTCAAGGTTTGACCAACTCCAATGGAAAAACCTCCATAACTAGTGAAGCTCCCTCCTAAAGGATTATAAGGAGTTGATAACCCATGATAAGGATTCCAAGTAGAGGCTAAGGGAGGAATACTTCAAAACAAGCTAATTTTGGAGTACGACCTCTTCCCTTGTTGGCCGAAAAATAGATTCCCAGTTCCTTTGCCACTGACCGCAAGGTTAGTCCAACCTTAAAAGGGATTGTTGCCTTGTCCTGTAGAAGAAAAAGGCATAGATCCTATCATCTAGTTGGAATGTGGTATATGGCCACTTCCAAAAGGAAAACCATAAAATGAATCCGACCCACCCATCATAGATGTGGAGGCACTAAATGGAACTGATGGAATACCCTGTGAATGGGTGTCAAATGGGGAAAGTCCAGAACTAGATGAATTGGCTTGGGAATTTCCACTCGTAGAAGGAATGGTGGTAGACCCAACCAAGGATGTGCTAGCAAAAGACCCAAATAAATATGCAGAGGGGATGGAAATAGTTCCTCCCCCTTGTACGATATTGGAGTCTGCATGGTTGCAGCACTTGTGGTAGAAGCCATGCTTCCAGTGGTGGTCATCAAGGGTAAGTGCATAATATGACCTGGACTTGACGGTCTATGTGTCAGAATGCCAATGTATTGTAATATGTCTAGATGGTTAGAAGGTAGAGGAGAATTCGGAGCCACTAATGACTCCAGGAGTTCTTCTACCTCAATGTTATCTTCCGATTGAAAGATAACTCGAGAAATAACTGGAGTGTTCTTGTCTAATTTTGCGGAAGTACCAAGCCTATTCTAAACACTAATGCCTCCGAGGGGAGGATCAATTCCCAATGCATCAGCTGCCATGGGATGAAACCCACCAGTAGTATTACCTCTGCACCTTCTAGGAGAAGGCTCTAAACTTGATGGTGAAAGACCACGAAGTCTTCGAGACCATCTAGGCGATCGATCAACCACTTTGAATTTTTTATTAAGATCTAATTAAAGACTCAAGAAAAAATGAAAACTAGGCTAATTAAGAGCACAGAGCACACACTAAAAAGTCCCTAAAAGATGTCAGCCAGTCAAACATCTTTCAAGTATTTATGCTTCAGGTGATGAGGTCTGGACACTAGAATACAGGAAAGTGAAGTAAGGGGCCTTTCGAAGATAGTCTATGATAATGATGGCCCAATCCTAGCAGTGAAGGTAATATAGGAAGTTACACTAACCTCCTAACAACAGCCTATGTCGGTGCAAGCCCCCAAGCTTCAGAAGGGTGCCCTGTAGAAGTACTGTTGAGAGTGATACAATGTCGATGTCAAATGCCATGGGATTCCCCTCTGCAACCACCTGTGTAGATCCTAGGAGAAGCAACTAGGGTTACCAACTCGTGTCAGAAGCCAGGCGGAATATTCTTGAGGTAAGATCCAACAAGTAGGATAGGGGGTATCTCTCTTTCTTATCTTCAAAAACCTCGTGCTTAAATCTCAGATCCAGAACTTTCGTGCTCTCCCTAACACTACTGGATTTTCACTTGCTATTTAGATTTCTACGTTTGACAGTTTAAAATGGCCATGGAGAGTTTTCTCTCCACACACCTAATCCAAGGCCCTACAATATCCTAAAACTTGCTGGTGTGTCTAAATTGACAATATAAAAAAGTTCTATAATATTTTAATTAGCGCTTGTTTTTAAATGGGCTATTCTTAAGTGAAGGGATAAGCGGAAATGAAACTTGCGGTATTTTTCAACACAAAATAAATTAATAAAGACCAAACTATATTCAAATGCACTCGTTTCGTTCTTTGATGAAAGAAATTTCTACTACGTTATAAGGAACTTCTAGAAAAGCAATACATTTTTCTTTTCTTTTATTTACTCAAGCTTCACAGTCACAAAAATTAACAAAACTATGGATGCCCTAAAAGGTGCACAAATTTATCCTAATGCAATGAGTAGTTGTTGATGCAAAACTTAATACTACTCTAAATCAAAGAATGAAAGTAGCTTTCTTATCACTTCAAATTAGCCACTTAAGATGTTTAGATAGAATGTAAGTTTCTAATGCTCATTTTTGTCCAAACACTAAAAGAAAATCTCAAGACAAACAAAAATGCACTTTCACTCACAAAAAGAAACTAAATCAAAACAAGGCCAAAGAAAGAAAAAAACCAAGTTTTCAAGAAGTTTTCTTCAAAAGAAAATACAAAAATGACTTTTCAAAAGTGCTCCAAACACTATTGAAAACTTTGAGACTGAAGAATAAGCAACCAAAACACTTTGCAAGTTATCAACTCAAAATGGGTGAAAACTCAACAAAATAGGTGTTTCAAGATGCTATCAACAACCAAAAAGCAACAAAAAGAGCTTGGTGACAATGATCAAAAGATCAAGAAAGATAACTCTCAAAATCGTCACTCAACAATTTTCAAAATGCAAGAAACGTAAATGGCCACAAGGTGAAGTTTTGACACAAAACAAGAAGATCAGAAAGATAAAGTTTGTCACAAAGATTGAAAACAATCTTTCTACCCTGGAAGACCAGAATGACCAAGATTCTCAAAGAGAAATCTCATGTGCTCAAACACAAATTATGACACTTGCAACAAAACAAAAAAATACCAAAACTTTCCACAAACGGAGATAATTCGAAATTGGAAACTTACTGTAAAAACAAAGACTAAAAACCAAACTTGACTGCTCAAGCAACACCCAGACCAGCAAACAAATTTTCTGAACAAGAAAGATTTGCAAAAATCTTGGGAAATTAGGGTATACATGACTGTGTTAATGCACAACTGCATGTATAGTGATTCAGCCCAAAGAAACCTGCATATACATGGGTTCATATGGGGAAACTTGCATACATACACTTCTGTAACTTGGCAAAACTGTGTATATAATAGTTCACAAGAAAAATAAAAAAAGGGGTCTTAATAAAATATTCAGACTAAAAGCCTGAGTTCCTATATGAACAAACAACTCAGTTATAGCATGAAAATCAAAAGCTGAGCCCTAATTGGCTTAAATTAACCCAAACTAGGAACAACAATCCTGTTGTCCAATGGAGTCACCAATTATGTTGAGGGGAAAAGTCCCCTAGGGTTTTGGGTCAATACCCTAGTAGAGCAGGGATTATCTACAATGAAAAACAAGCATTCCAGATAGCCATGATACTAATATAAGCAAACTACGTGAAGAGAGGTGCACCTGGGGGTCCTTCGTTCAGATAGATCCAACCAGGGTCCAAACCCTCTTGAAGCTCCTTTCGATCCTTAAACCTGCAAAACAATCAATTTAAGGAAGCATAGCAGTATATAAGCACTATATATAACATATTGAAAGGTAGTTAGTTATACTATTGAAACAACTATTCATATGCAAACCATATTAACAACATCATAAGCATGAAGAAGATTGATTTCAGGAACAAGAGAAATTTTTCTTTATTGTAGATAACTAAATTAAAGTAAGGAATGGTATCACTTGAATCTTCCTCTCGTAAGCTCCAAGTGGAACCATCCTCCAGATTCGTCCAATCCCAAGTCTTCAAAAATATCCTTCCACGACTCACACAAGGATATCTCAACTAGTGAAAAGACATCATAACTCAAGGAAACAAGGGCTTCCTATAATGGGGGAAGCGTTGGAAGCACAAATATCTTTAGACCTGATCAGGGATAATCTTAGCAAATTGATTTTCTCTCTATTCTCTCTTCCCTTAGGCCTTCCCATTGAAGGCTTTTTATACTTCTCCCAAAGTAGTTTTTTAGTTGGGAATTCGTTGGGAATAGTTTGGCCATGGGCACTAATAGGTAATCCACAGGTAAAATCTGTGATCTTCACCTGAAATTAAGGAGATTTAATTTTTTTTTAAGTGTTTTAAGACATATACATGGGTTGGGTATACAGAGACCCACGTACACACACATTTAGCTCAGGGCAATGTCACGTATAGGGAGTAAAACACTATTTTTTAAGTATTTGGAGCAAGTCTAGAAGGAGGGGTTGTCCTATGCCATGAGTGCAGCATCGAAAACACCAAGAGTGATATTTGGAGCTATAATAAGGATCTCCCTACAAGTTTCATAAACCTATAAGTCCATTTACTTATACACATAGTTGATGACATTAAATTAGTGAATTTCATACCAATGAGGTGGATTTTTTTATTTGAGAGGTATATGGAAACTCTAAAAATATATGTATGAAAAAAGGCACATCTAGCAGGTTGAATGAATAATTTTCCTTCCTATGTGTATTTCTTGGTAAGTATTTCAAATGTGGGCCATGCTTCTCGGATGAAGAACGAGCATGAGCTATTATTGATGGAGAAAACCGACAATATAATGGCGTTCCAGTAAAAATTAGTAAGTAAATGTTAGGTCCCTATAATACTAGTGTATCCTCCTTATTGTTATTGTTGTGCCCATGTAACTCCCATATTTTTATTATCGTTCCACATTGAAGTCCATTTTTATTGTTGTTGTGCCGTTACATTATTATTGTTATGTCAACTTTGATTATATCGTGACCCCTTAAACTCCTATATATAGAAAGGATGTTCTTTCATTTGAATAATCCAATAATGATTCATTTATGTACTTTAAAGGAGGTTTACCCCTCGAAGAGGATACGTTTTAAGTCATTGATATATCTATTTGTGAGTTGGTTACATAACATTTGGTATCAAAGTCTTGGATTTTAGGGTTTCACTACTTCAAACAGGTCATTGTGGCATTTTCTCTATACCTTTATTTTATACAAATCCTCAGAAGCTAAAATTGAAACTATGTGCATCCCAGACCTTGGAGAACCTTGTGTGTGAATTTCAAATCTTGTCTCACTATATTTTCGGAGATATGATTCGAGGAAGTTAGGGTTTTTTCAAGCTCAAGAATTCCATCTCAAATAGGTGACCTTGGGAAAATGTTAATAACTTTCTACCGTCGGGTCAAATTTTAATTTCATAAAAAGTGATAAAAATAAGATGGAATTTATTTTTTGGGGTATCATTTTTAGGTTATAATGTTGAAAGAGTGACATGTGCCACCTCGTACATGTTCTCTCTACTGAACGAGTCTATAATTATGTCATCATGGGAGATTGGGCATAACTCTTCCTGGAAGAATCCAATATCAATAAGACTTATGGCATTGGTAGGAGGGCTCAGAGGGCTACCACAAGACACAATTTTAGACCTTGGAGATCTAAACATATATAGATATAATATGTTGAATATCAAACTCCTACAAAGCAACAAAAAGGTACGTATTTTATATAATTTGCATAACTTTTGTTTGGAAAATTAGTTTAAAGTGATTCCAAGGGAATAGTGAAGCATAAATATCATTAATTGATGCCTCTATGAAAGAAAATTCATACAAATAATAAGGAACCAAAAATATCGACTATGACACATGAAGAAGATGAAGAAATGTAACATGATATATCAAAATTACGTGACCAAGTGAACCAAAATTTTCTCTCACAAAAAGTAACAGAAACTAAGATAGATGGTATAAAAAGGGATGTGGGATTTTTGAATGATGGTTTAAAAGAAGACATGGAAGTAATTATGAATGTCAAGATATAGGTGTTGAAGGAAGGTTTTGTAATTTTTCTAGAAGAATTGTGTCCCAGTGGTGACAAGGAAATCCATGAAAATAGTGATGAGGACAAAAGGAATATCAATTACAACTTTAGAGACTCCAATGTGGGACTTACAAACCATCACATTCTAAAGATAGATACGAGGGATTTTGATGGAAAGGATCTAGTAACTTGGATAGTACAGATGGAGCAATATTTTGATCTACATGATGTGCAACCCTCACAAAAGGTATGTATTGCATATCTATATTTAGAACCGAATCTATTTGTATGGTATATATGGATTTTTTCTTTTAAAACAATTGTCACCTAGTCAATATTTATGGAGGAAACGATCGCACATTATGAATATACAAAGAGAAAAACATTATTTAGCTAATTAATAAATCTCAAATAAATTGTTCAATGGCAGAGCACATTGAATACTTCCGAAAATTGAATATTAGGGTAATCAACATTCCATAAGAGCATAGCATTGATGTCTTCATAGGGAATTTAAGATATAACATCCAACATGGGGTGCTCCTTTGGGAACCTAATTCATTGGAGAAGGCATTCAAAGTGGCAAGAATAGTTGGAAGAAAAATTATAGCAACAAGAAATTCTGCCACTCACAACTATAAATATGCAATTGTTGTTGTTCCTATTCTTCGACAACCTACAAGGTTGACACCACAACAATTTCAAGGAAAAAGTGAAAAGTGCAAAAGGGATTTGTTACAGTTGTCATATAAAATACACTAGAGGTCATAAGTGCTTCGAGAAGAAATTATTCTACATAGAGTGTGAAGAGTAGGAAGGAAAGGAAGAAGAAACATTTAAAGAGAAGGATATACACCGGGAACCGACCCCTGAGAAAGAAGAAATGAATCTAACCATATCTTGTAATGCATTTGGAGGAATTACCACTCCTTAAACTCTCAATATAGAAGGATATATCAAGAAGAAAAAGGTAATAGTGTTGATTGATTCAGGTAGTACCCATAATTTTATTCATTGTAAGATAGCCAAGGAATTCAATTTCTTCCTATATCCAACACCAGAGTGTCAAGTGATTTTTGCAAATGGGGGAACTATAAATTTCTCTGTAAAGTGCCATAATGTCAAGCTAACCATGAAGGAATATCTCTTGAATAGTCCAATGCTTTTTATTTAAACAGGCGGTGATGATTTTGTACTATAAGTCCAATGGTTACAATGTATGGGGACGATACCCTTCAATTTTCAAGAAGTTTCCTTGAAATTTTTTAGGAAGGAAAGGAATTTGAATTAAGGGGTCTCACTCAGAAAACAGAAAATATAATAATCTCTAATGGCATGACAAAGATTATGAAGAAAGAATAGTGAGGTGTAATTTCACAATTATGCTCACGGAGGGTTCAAACATTGAAATCATCTATTTCTCCAGATCACCAAAAAGTCCTCGAGATCATTCTAAGGCGTTTGAGACTCCCAAAGGCCTTCCACCCATTCGTGATCAAGATCATGTGATTCACTTGATTCGAGGAAATGTTCCTCCAAACATTAGACCTTACAAATATCCTTATGCCCGAAAGAGTGAAATTGAATGTATGGTTGCAAAAATGCTAGAGGTTGGTATAATTCAACCCAGTTAAACTTGTTTCTCTGCTCCATTAGTATTGGTACACAAGAAGGATTGATCATGGGGTATGTGTCTAGCTTATAGGGAGCTGAACAAGCTCACTATTAAAGATAAATTTCCCATTCATGTCATTGATGAATTATTAGATGAATTACATGGAGCAATTTAGTTCACCAGGTTGGATCGTCATTATGGATATCATCAAATTAGAGTGAAGACTCAAGGCATTCTGAAAACAAGATTTAGAACTCATGAGGGTCATTATGAAATTTTGCTCATGCCTTTTGGCCTTACTTATATACCCTCGATATTTTAAGGTTTGATGAATTCCATTTTCAAACCCTTCCATAGAAAACTTGTGTTAGTAATTTTTTATGATATACTAAACTACAACAATTGTTGGAAGGATCATGTTAAACATGTTAACAGGGTGCTCAAACTATTGGGAAAGAAACAATTTATGCAAAAACCTCCAAATGTTTCTTTGGAGTATAGGAGGTCGAATAATTAGGTCATGTTGTAGCTCATGAGGGTGTTATGGTAGAACCTTACAAAATTACAACCATTAAGGAATGGAAAATTCCCACAACCATAAAAAATATTAAAGGATTTCTTGGGTTCACAGGGTACTATTACGAGTTTGTTAAGAATTATGGGAGAATAGCAACACCTCTAACATCATTACTGAAGAAAGATGCATTTTCTTGAACCCGAGAAGAAATGAAGGCCTTTGAACATTTTAAAGAGATAGTGTGCAAAGCACTGGTCTTAGCTACACTAGAATTCACATAAATATTTATTGTTGAATGTGATGCTTCAGGAGATGTAAATAGTGTTTCTTTAATGTAGGAAGGAAGACCCTTTTATTTTGAAATTAATCCAATCAATGGAAAATATTTAAACAAACCTACTTATGAGAAGGAAATGTTGGAAATATTAAATGCACCAAAGAAATGGTGACCTTACTTAATGGGAATAAAATTGAAGGTAAACATAGACCATGATAGTCATAAATACTTTTTGGAACACAGATTATCTTTAGAAGAGAAACAAAAATGGGTGACAAAGATGTTGGGTTATGACTTTGAAAACATCTACAAAAATGGAAGAAAAAGTTTGTTGTAGATGCACTCTTAGGAAATGATGAGGATGCATAATAATTTCCTTATGCCATTTCTATTATGCAACCTAAGTGGATAACTGAAGCAAGGGATGAATGGAAGAATGATGAAGAGGTGTGGTCACTCTTTCAAAGTTGCAGCAAGATCCCACTACATATGATACATTTAGCTAGAAAAATGATTCATTGTGATATAAAGATCGCTTATATATTTGTAAGAATTCCCAACTAAAAAATTATATTCTTTTGGAATTTCACAGCTCTCCCTTAGGAGCACACTTGGGATTTTTTAAAACTTATCATAGGGTCAAGAAGGAATTATTTTGGGATGGCCTTAAATTTGATATTTAGAAATTGGTGTCAGAATGTTTGGTTTTCCAATAGAATAAAGTTGAGACAATTAAGACCTCAAGTCTATTATAACCTTTATCCATTCCAAGTCAGCGTTGGGAAGAGGTATCAATGGATGTTATCAGAGGTTTACCCAAGTATGAAGGAAAGAGTGTCATCATAGTTGTAGTTGATAGACTTACCGATTATGCACACTTTTGAGCATTATCTCATCATTTTAAAGTCAACACAATTGTTGTGGAATCTATTGAAACAATTCAAATGCTTCATGGAAATCCAAATATTATAATAACTCACATAGATCCCATTTCCACTAGAAAATTTTGGATGAAATTAGTTTCTTGTCTTTGTACTAAATTAAGTCATATCTCCTCTTATCATCCTCAATATGATGGTAAAACTAAGATATTGAACAAATGTTTGGAAGGATATATTTGCTTCTTTGTATCTGACAAGAAAACGTAATGGGTCAAGTGGTTACCTTTAGTTGAATGGTGGTATAACACTTCCTTCCATATTGCAGCAAAAATGACCCCATTTATGGCACTTTATGGATATCATCCACCATTCCTGACATCATGTTTAAGAGAAAATTCTAAGGTTAAAGCAATGGAAGATCACATCGAGAATTAACAACAAGTGCTCCAACTCTTAAAGGATAACCACAGTCTCATGCATAATTGAATGAAAGAATAGGCAGATCAACATCACAGTGAAAGATTTTTTAATTTAGGTGAGTGGGTATTTTTACGGCTACAACCATATAAACAAATGTCTCTCAAGAAAGTTAATAAGGATAATAAATTATCACCCAAATAGTACAGTCCTTATAAGGTGTTGCAAAAAATGGTACTGTGGTATACATATTTTTTCATCTTTGTATGTCTGCATCTTCCCGAGTACAACTAGTTTTCCATGTTTCATTCTTAAAAAAGGTTATAGGTGACACGATTTCAGTTCAAAAAATGTTTTTATAACTTATCGAATAAGGAAAATTAATATTTGATCCTGAATAAATCATATAAATGATCTAGGTGAATATTTGTGGCCACCTGCCAAGTCCACCTGGACCCCCACCATTGTTTCTCTCAGCATTTTCAGTTTCCTTAATTGTAGCACAACTTACTATTTTTAGCAGTTTTTCAAGTCCTGAACTTCCGAAGCCATTTTGAGGTCCTAAACGGCGTTTTTTGGGAAATCTAGGGGCAACATGGGTCCATGCACTAATGTTGCCCTTCCCAAAGGTGGTATTTCTTGGATAGACGTTTCTAATGAGCTATTGTATGTGTCAAATAGAGATTGTATGCCAAAGTTACGACCTTGAGAAGTTGATGTACCAATTTACCCAAATGGGGCCCACAATTTGGTGTTTCATCTTCTAGGGTTAGGTTTTGGAATGTTAAGGGTTTTCCACTGTTTCTCAACAATAAATAGGCCTTCGAGCCTCATTGTAACATAGTTCAGAAGCATGTAGCCACCACATCTCTTCTCAAAGATAAGCTACCATCGCCCTAGCTGCTTTATTTCCATTAATGTTTGTAAGCATATTTCAGTATTTTATATTAATGAAATGAAAAATTATTTCCACTGCGTATCCATGTTTATGGTTATCTCTTTAATTTTTTGCATTCCTATTTAAGTCTGGATCAGTGGTATTAGAGCGGTATGCTTTTTCTCTGTTTTTCCTTGCATATCCCCAATGAGGTTAGGATATAAGGAGTTAGGGATTGAACTGGTCGAACCTTTGCAAGAACATCCTCACAAATCCCAATGGCCTCCAAAGGTGGATGAGAAGAAATATGAGGGGGTAGGAGATCCTATCAAAATCTTGCTCAAAGAAGCCCTCAAGCGACAATGGAACATGATGATGGACAACTTTGCCTAGATCCTTCAACGACTACCCAGATGTGACGCATCAGCTTCCAACAGCTACTCTGGAAATGCCAAGCCCGTTAAGTTACAAGTTAATTTTGAAATCCCCATATTCGAGGGTCAGATAGATGCAGATGCTTAGATAAATGGTTAAATCTACTAGAGGGTTATTTTTATGTTCATGATTTTTCAGGTCGAGAAAAGATTGTTTTCGCTCTTCTCAAAGCAGCCCCCCACGTCAAGGACTGGTGGGAAACCTACTGCGAGCAGAAAGATGAAAGTATTGGCTCACTATTTTCAACTGCACCCACCTGGAATTCGTTCTGGGATGCCATTAAGGAGAAGTGCTAGCCCATCGGAAGCTATGAGGATGAATACATAAAGTGGACCTTGCTGCATCAGGGAAGGGACCAAGACATGCCAGAGTTCACCAATATTTTCCATACCCTTTGCACAAAGTTGGGTATCAAGGATTTCGAGTAGCATTTGATACTCAAATACTACAACTACCTACATAAGTAAATCTAGGAAGAAATAAAATTCTTGAACATATCCTGGCTCAGCACAACATACCGATATGTTGTCAAGGTTGAGCAGAAGTTTAAACAAAAGAAGTGAGACTTTGGATCTGCAAATCCAAAGCAAGGGAAAGGTGCCCCTAAACTATAGAACAAAGGACAAAGCCAAGATGGGCAGCCCAATATAACCCACCAAAGCCACAAGCGAAGAACAGTGCCGCGAAGGCAAAAAAGGATGCGAGAAAATGGTGTGAGTTCCATAAGAACTCCACACACAACACAAGTGAGTGTCAGGCAAAGCAGTCACTGGTGGCTGAGCTAAAGGTTTCAAAACCAGATGCATGTTCTGACTCTGAGTCAAAACTTCACAAGGGGAATGACAAAGGGAAGCAGATCATTGATGCGAATCCCAATTCCACTATTGCTACTTCCAAGATCCAGAAAAATGAACCCGAAGATCCAGAGGAGGAGGAGCATCTCTTCCACTCCCAGATGTGGGTAAAGGGCTCCCTGCTACAGTTCATTGTTGGTAGTGGGAGCCAAAAGAACCTCATTTAAGAAGAGGTCATGAAGTGGTTGGGCTTACCGACCATAGCACATCCATAGTTTGTGATGTATTATTAGGACAACCATACTTGTGGAAGCGACATGTTGTGTATGAATCAAGGCCCTATGTTGTTATTATTACATTGGGAAATAAGTTGTACAATATACTAGAGGTAGCACTGCCTATTGCCATCTCTTTGATTATTGTAAAACAATGTAGTAAGCTCATTTCCAAAATTAGGAAATTTGTTTTCCTAATGATACACCCTCAAGGAAAGAAGAAGACGGTGGTCGCGACCTCAAAATAGGGCCCCTCTACTTGACAATTACAGATGGATAAGGTCATGGAGGAGTACGAGGACATCTTCACCTCCCCTACAGGGGTTCCTCTGCACTACTAGGTTAAGCACTCCGTCGATCTAACCTTAGGTGCGCCACTACCCAACGGACCAATTTATCGGGGCTCTGTTCTAGAGAATGATGAAATCAAGAGGCAGATTCAGGAGCTACTATAGAAAGGTCACATCTGTTTGAGTTCATCACCTTGTGGGAGCTCGATCGTGTTGGTATAGAAGAACGATGGGACTTGGAGACTCTGTATTGACTATCGAGTGCTGAACAAGATCATTGTCTGTAATAGGTACCCAATCCTATGGATTGATGACCTTCTGGAGCAACTAAAGGGGGAAAAATATTTCAGCAAGATTTATCTGAAGTTAGGATATCACCAGGTACCAATCGAACCCTTTGATGTGTAGGAGACTGCCTTCAAAGCCAAGAAGGGCCTTTTCTAATGGTTGGTTATGCCTTTTGCATTGAACAATGTTCCTGCAACTTTCATGAGGCTAATGGATGACATCTCGCGGTCATTCACCAACTCATTTGTAGTGGTATACTTGGATGACATTTTGATCTTTAGCCATAGTTGGTAAGAGCACCTCTACCACATCCGATAGGTTCTCCAAACACTGCGACAACACAAGCTATGTGCCAATTTGGAGAAATTCACTTTTGGCATCACCTAGGTTCAATATATGGGATACATTATTGATGAACAGGGGGTGCATGTGGATCCAACCAAGATCCAAGTCATTTGGGATTGGCCATCTCCAACCACTCTGACAGAGCTCTACATCTTTCTAGGTCTTGCTAACTTCTCCCACATCTTCGTGTTAGGGTTTTCTCATATCTCTTGGCCTTTGAGTCATGTCACCAAGGGAGGAGTGAAAGGAAAATTCTTTTAGTCTGAATCTCAATAGAAGACATTCATAGAGTTAAAAGATCTCCTCTGCATGGCACCAGTGCTTGCATTACTAGATTTACAACAACCATTTGAGGTCAAGACAAATGCATCTAACTATGCTATTGGGGTAGTCCTTACTCAACACGAGCATCCAGTAGCATATCATAGTGAAACAATTTCAGACAGAGTCCAGAAGTATCCCACTTATGATAAAGAGATGTATTCCATTGTGCAGGCCTGCTGATAATGGAAGCATTACATTTTGGGGAAGGAAATGGTCATCCACATAGACCAACGACCCCTGCAGTCCATACAGACCCAAGGGAAATTGTAGAATGATCGCCATCAGAAGTGGTCTACATACCTATAACAGTTCCATTTGAACATCAAGTATAAGAAGGGAAACACCAGTAATGTTGCGGATTGCCTCAGTCGACCATCGATCATGCCATTAACCACCGTGCTCAACTCTTGTGGGCGCGAGACTTCTGATCGGCCACTTCTCTACAAAAGCAACCGAGAATTTAGCCACACATACTAGACACTCCTGTAGGGTCGACATGTTCCAGATTTTCACCTCTAGGATGCCCTGTTATGCCACCTGGGTCACCTTTCTGTTCCTTCAAGCGAGCGTTCCAAGATGATTTGGGACACACACTATAGCTGGGCTGCTAGGCATTTTGGGATCGAGAAAATGGTGGCAATACTGCAAAAGTATTTCTAATGGCCGAATCTTCGATAGGATGTCAGGAAGTATATCAGATCATGTACTGCCCGTGCCATTGCCAAACTGACCATCAAGAAGCAAGGCCTCTATACCCTACTACCTACCCCTAGTCGACCTTGGGAATCCATCTCCATGGATTACATGTCAAGCCTTCCTTCTACTAACCATGGAAATGATTGTGTTTTTGTGCTCGTCGACCGGCCTGTAAGAAGAATATCACAGCAGAAGCCACTGCTAAACTCTTCTTTAAATAAGTGTGGGTTCCCTTTGGAATCCCATAATCTATCATCTCAGATCAGGACAGTCGGTTCCTCAGTAAATTTTGGTCCAGTCTTTGGTCAATGTTGGACACCAAACTCACTAAGTCCACAACCTTCCATCCTCAAACTAGTGGCTACATAGAGATTATCAATAGGATGATGGTACACATTTTGCACATGTACAACTCAAAGAATCCACGTACATGGGATGAGAACCTCCCATATGTTAAACACAGCTACAACCAAGCTCGTCATAGCTCGACTGGCCACAACCCTTTTTAGGTGAGCTTGGGAGTCGAGCCACTATGCCCCATTGATGTGGCCATGCCACTTGCAACTACTCATATAGATTGGGCTCATGTCTAGTCTGAAACAAACAAGGCAACCAGCTTCATTGAGAACATCCAACATATTTTCCAACAATTCCATGGCATTATAGAGAAATCAAATGCCAAGTACAAGCAACGACATGATCAACATCAAGTTCCACACAAGTTTCAGGTGGGCAACAAAGTCTGGCTGCATTTGCAAAAGGAACACCTTACTAGAGCCTATCAGAAACTGAGACCAATCTGCTATAGTCCTTACACCATTAATAAGGCTATGGGAGACAATGCATTTGAGCTCAGCATTCCCCCATTCCTTGGCCTACACCCAGTGTTCAATGTGGACCGCTTTTGGCCATACTTTCCACCATTGCTAGACACATCTAACACTGCAAAACAACTCACACCCACAAAATTAAATACAAATTGCATGGAACAAGATGCAAATGATCAAATCATGGACACAGAAATCAAGAACACTCGCCAATAGAATATCCAACTATATCAAGTTGTCAAAGTAGGCCAACTCCTTCACGAGGGCAAGTGGCTCACCAAGGACTAAGTTCAACAAAAGTTTCCTCATCTCATGGAGGAACTCAACGCAATGGGGACCATTGCTTCCTAAGGGGGGAGGAATGATCCAGGTGAATATTGGTGGCCACCTACCAAGTCCACCTGGACCCCCACCATTTTTTCTCTCAGCATTTTTAGTTTCCTTAATTGTATCACAAGTTACTATTTTTAGTAGTTTTTCTGGTCCTAAACTTCCATAGCCATTTTGAGGCCCTAAACGATGTTTTTTCAGAAATCTAGGGGCAACATCAATCCATGGACTGATGTTTCCCTTCCCAAAGTGGTAGTGCTCGGATAGATTTTTCTAACAAGCTATTGTATGTGTCAAACAGAGATCGAATGCCAAAGTTACGACCCCGGGATGTTGATGTACCAATTTACCCAAACGGGGCCCACAGTTTGGTGTTTCATCTTCTAGGGTTAGGTTTTGGAATTTTAAGGGTTTTCCAATTTTTCTCAACAATAAATAGGTCTTTGAGCCTCATTGTAACATAGTTTAAAGGCATGTAGCCACCACATCTCTTCTCAGAGATAAGCTACCATCGTCATAGCTCGTTTATTTCCATTACTGTTTGTAAGCATATTTCAGTATTTCATATTAATGAAATGAAGTATTATTTCTACTAGATATATGTCTTTATGGTTATCTCTATAATTTGTAGCATTCATGTTTAAGTCTAGATCAAGAAACAAGAACCTGATAGCTATGGAATTGATCAATTTTAGAGTATCTTTTTAAGTGGAATAATTTACCCACTGAATATTCCACATGGGAGCAGGAGAATTTTATATAGAAGCATCCATAACTACTCATGCATTGAGGGCAACATTTTTTGAAGGATATGGGCATGTTAGGTCACCATAATACTGATGTATCCCCATCATTTTTATTGGTGTACACATGTAGACCCCATATTCTTATATTGTGCCCCATTGAAGCCCACTATTGTTGTTTTCATCCCCTTACATTATTATCTTTATGTCAAATTTGATTATATTGTGGCCCCTTAGACTCCTATATATAGAAAGGAGGTTCCCCCCTTGAAGAGGATAATTTTTAAGTCGTTGATCTATCTATTTGTGAACTGTTTGCATAATAGTAAGGTCATGATTATTATGGTTTTTCTTCCTGTGATCAATAAATTAATATGTGATTTATTTATAAAATTATTGACATGGCCTTTGGAGCTTTAAATATTCATGTTGACATGTAATAGGTGTAGATGAAAGTGTTACACTCGACAAGTTCATTATTTACCACATGAACTTTATGAACAAATGGATTGATTTGTATGAAGAGAAAAGAAGTGATAGAAGAAAGGAGTCAATTTAAAATATAGTACCCATTGAATACCCCATTCCTATTAATACACAAGGGGAAGAAGCCAAATATTGCACACTAAAGTGGGTTACTGTAACACCCTCCTCCTAGATTTACCCAAGTTAACGGGTCCTCTTGGGTAAACATGTGATCAGAGGCTACTATCATGTCATTCAACTCCCCATGTAAAATTAAGGAAGTGAATTGAAAAAACCAAACCAATATGACCTTTCACACATGTTACAAAACCTTCCAGAGCCATTTAACCCTTCTAGGTGACGAATCCTCAAGGGAACTTTATATTTCATTGATTCGGACAACTCTCTGCTCCCATGACAAGCCATGTATGGAATGACGCCTTATAGTCTCTCCCATATCAAGGCCATGCCAGAAACTGTAGACATTTTCAGCTAGTCGGAGTCAACGACCCCAAATCCTATGCAACTTTATGGGCTAGGGCTTAGGCCACTGCCCATAACTTCATGAAACATTCACAAATTATAAATGATAATGGAACAAAGGTATACATGCAAACACTTGATCATTGACATGAATGGACCCCTAATAGCCATGATAGGCATTTTCTCAAACATGTCACCAATATGAATTCTACATGGTATAACCACATATTTGAGCATAGGGGTCTCATACTTATATGATATTCATAAAGAAGCATTGTTGAGATATCACAATAATCGAATTATCATCTATTGGCTCATATATTCAATGTAATTTCAATTACTAATCAAAACATGATGAGATCCATACATTATGTTTATCATAAAACATATTCATAACGAGCATAAAACCAACAAAAATAACAAGGATATAACAATGTAAATCCACATATAATCCAATACAATTACACATTAAATACCAAGGAGAACAAAATAGTATCAATTAATACAAAAGACAAGTGTGTTTGGGACTTCCACGAACCAACTGACCATAGATTGGATCACCCAAATATTACTTTAAGCCAATCACCCTTGGTCCATATTCAAAGCATGAATGTGGGATAAAAAACCAAACCAAACCACGTTTCTTGAAGCTTTACTGCAATCCCCACTAGATCATTAGGCCCTCACCAAGCATGGATACCCAATGAATTTCTCCACCGACACTGGGAGGAATTTTCTTTTCTCCTAGTCCCTAGGCTTTATTGTATATCCCACCATATAACAACCCAGAATACCTAGTCCTATTCAAGACTCCACCGCCTAGGCTTTACATTATATCTCATCATTCACTATCCAAGGATTCCTAGGCCCATCGAGGAACACAAAATCCAACTTTACTAAAATCCGAGTCTGGTTCAGGGATTCCTAGGCCATGCATTATTTCTTTGAGAGACCACCTCACTTAGTTTTGAAACAATCTGGAAATCGAGCTCAACCAAATACAAGAGAAACCATCACAACATGGTTATCTAGAGATGGCAAGGTAAGGTTGAAGATCATTGCCACACCTGGAAAAACCCATATCAATGAAAACAAGATAACCAAATACACACATGCATGTACCATGCATGCCAAATATAGAAAGAAAATCACACATGCAAATCGATAGCTACAAATAATCCCCATCAGTAAACCATATATTACAGACAAATGGAACACATAAAATATATTACAGAAATATGAACACAAAAAATGCATAAAACAAGAGAGATGCAGATATATGTGGTTCACCCAAATTAGGCTACATTTGTAGGGAAGCAGCTAGTCCTTCCTTTTATATAATCGAACAAAAGTGAAGAGATACAACTTGCAACAGATGCATTGTAATTCCCTCTTTTCTATCACGCAATCTCTTCTCTCTTTCTCTCTCAGAATACATATATTCATAGCTGTAATATATTTCCCTCATATATAGTGAGGGGTTTCCTTCTAAGGAAAAAAAAACCCTAAATTAAACATAAATTATACCATCATATTTCTGCCTAATGAATGACCCATATTGAGTACAAAATTACAACATTTTACAAGGCAACTTTACATCTATTCTTAGCTTCTGGGGCGCTTCCCACGATCCCCCACTAGGGGCGCTCTGAAGAATAGTTGTCACCCCTCATGGACCCCCCTGGTAGTGCGCATAAATGTGGAGCATTGATGTCACATTATGAAATAGTGTCCAATGAGTTAATACCTCTAAATAAAGAAGATAATCATGCTCCACACCCAACAATATCCGACTTGGAGACTAATTATAGCAGCACCACCGCTACTTCATTTGTTAGACAATGACTCCACTTTGGACCTGGCTCTTTCTCATCTTCATCACCATACTTGAAGACCAATTAAAACTTAGCAGAATCTTAGTTTCTCCCTGGTTACAACTTTTGTTAACATATCTGTCATATTATGGCTAGTGTGTACCTTTTCCAGCTTCAACTATCCATTTTCCAACACTAACCATATGAAATGGTACTTGGGATGTATATGTTTAGTCTTGGAATGAAATGAAGAGTTATTTTCCAGATGTATGGCACTCTGACTATCACTATATAACCTCCCCAACTCCTGCTTCTTACCCAATTCATCCAGAAACCTTTGTAACCAAAGAATTTCTTTACTAGCCTCTGTAGCAACAACATACTTTTCTTTTGTCATTGAGAGTGCAACAACACTTTGTAGTTTTGAAACCCAAATAACAATTGTTCCACCTATAGCAAACACATACGCTGTGGTGCTCCTCTTGTTATCTCTATCACCCACCATATCTACGTCAGCATATCCTTAAAGAGCAATTATTCAACCACCAAAGCATAATGCTTGATTTGTGGTACCTTTCAAATGCCTGAGAATCCACTTCACTGCCATCCAATGTTCTTTTCCTAGACTATTCATGTACTTGCTTACAACTCCCACTACATTTGTAATTCGGGCCTTATGCAAACCATTGCATACTTTAAGCTTCCAACTACTCATGCATATGGAACTTTAGACATATAAGCCATTTCTTCCCAAGTCTTGGGACACACCTCCTTACTTAGTTTGAAATTGCTAGTCAAAGGTATACTAACTAGTTTTTCATTCTGCATATTAAATCTTTTCAACACCTTTTGTATGTCTTCACTTTGAGACAATATTATTTTGCTATTCTTCCTGTCTCTAGTTATTCTCATAGCAAGAATTTGTTTTGCAACACCAAAATCCTTCATTGCAAATGAGTTTTCCAATTTTATTTTCAACACATTTATTTCGTATATGTTAGAACTTGCAACAAGCAGGTCGTCTGCATACAATAACAATATAATATTACTGCCATCATTTTTTCTTTTGAGATAAACATAATGATCCGAGTGACATATGGTATAAATTTTATCATACATAAACCTGTGAAATTTTAGATACCACTACCGTGGAGCTTGTTTTAAGCCACACAAGTTCTTCTTCAACATGTACACTAGTTTCTCCTACCCTTTGACCCCATATCCTTGTGTTTGTTGCATATATATCTCTTCCTCCAATTCCTTATGGAGAAAGGTTGTATACACATCTAATTTCTCAAGAATCAAATCTTCAGCTGCTACAAGACTTAGAAAGTTCTAATTGAAGTCATTTTAACAACAGGAGAAAATATCTCATCAAAGTCTATACCGTTTTTCTATTCAAACCCCTTCACCATAAGTCTAGCTTTATACCTTTTTCTACCTCCATATTCTTACTTCAACCTATAAACCCATTTACTCTGCAATTTTGTTTTACTTGCAGACAACCTCACTAAGTCCCAAATCTGGTTATGTACTAAGGAGTCCATCTCTTCTTTCATGGATTTCTCCCATTTCTTCCTGGTTTCTACCCACACAACTTCATCATAGCATTTTGGCTAACAAGAATCAGTTTACAATACATAATATAATGAAGGAGAGTATTGTTCCGGAGGTCTACTTATCCTAGTATATCTTCTAATACCACTTTCAAGTGTTTAAGGTGCTTGTTGTTGTTGTTGTTGCTGATCATTATGATTTTCAGGGACCTTCACTTTTTCTATGATCTCATCAAGAACTGTGTATTCTCTGTTTTATTTTTCCTATTTCTTTTCCTACATCTGATACTTAAATATGAAACCTTTTCATCGAATATGGCATCTCTTCTTCTAATGATTTTGTGTTTTTCATAATCATAAAAGTGATAGCCAAAATCATTAACACCATATCCAATAAAGGTACATTTATTTGGTTTTTCCTCAAGCTTTGTTCTATTTTCTTTATTAATGTGGAAAAGGGCTTCACAAACAAAAGTCTTTAAAAATGAGTAGTTTACCTTTTTACCTACCCATGCCGTCTCTGTAATACCACCATCCAAGGAACTTGAAGGACCTATGTTTATTATATAAACAACAATATCTGCAGCATCTTCCCAAAATTTTAAAGGAAATCCTGCATGCAACATCATGCACCTTGCGCACTCCATGATTGTCCTGTTCCTCCTTTCTAACACACTATTTTCTTCTGGTGTTATTGGAACTGTCTTCTCTCTACGAATTTCATTCTTTGAAAAACAACTATCAAACACTTTGCTACAATATTCACCTCCATTGTCTGATCTGAGACACTTCAACCATTTTCCTCTCTCATTTCTAACCAAAGTTTTTCAATTGTTGAAAGTATCAAATACATTAGATTTATTTGAATATAATATATCCATCTTTTTCTAGTTTCATCATCAATAAAACTAACATAATAACGAGATCCATAGAGAGATGATATCTTAGCAGGTCTCTATACATTTGTATGCACAAGCTCTAATTGTTCGCTCTTCTTTCCTATCCCAACTATGAGGACTCTGAATCTCTTCTATTTTCCATAAACAAAATTCTCACAGAATTCCAAATCAACATGCTTCAAACCTGGCAACAAATTTCTCGAGTGAAGAATTCATATCCCCTTCTCACTCATGTCCCTGAGCCTTTGATGACACAATGCCATATCTTCTCCTATGTAGGTTAAAGCATTAACAAAATTATAAATACCATTGCATAAATACAATGTACCAGCCTTTTCTCCTCTTTCTATTGCCAGGGCTCGTTTAATGACCTTACAGGTTTTATCTGTAAAAGTATTTACACAACCTTCACCTCCCAACTACCTTGTTGAAATTAGATTTCTGTTTTCAGATCTAGAACATGGCTTACCTCCTTCAAAACTGATTCCCATTCTATCGTTTTATGAAAATTGTACCCATTCCAATGATTCTACAGGGTTTATCATCACCCAATCGAAGCTGTCCAAAATATCCTAGAACATAATCATGAAAATGTTTCCTATCAGGTGTTGCATGGAATGAGTCCAATGAATCTATTGCGCAGGCATCAATAACATTTTATAATGAAATAATCAAAGCATCTTGCAACACATCACCTGTCACATTCATATCCTAATTGTTTTCTTGCTGCACATCTCCTTCTTTTCCCTTCTGAGACTTGCAGTCTTTCTTTAGGTGTCCTTTCTTCCCATATTTCCAGTACACTATCCTCGATATGGACTTAGATTTTCCTTTCCTTGACTTACTATGATATCTTGGGCTCTTTGCTATTTCCATTTTTCTTCCCCTAGTCTTTATAGTCAATGCATTACCTGATGTATCGCTAGAGCTTTTCCATCTCATTTCTTCGGTAAGGATTTAACATCATCAAACTTTAAAGTACTAGATCTAGGGATAGAGTTAGTAATGTCCATACGTGAACCATTCCAACTTTTTGGCAATGACCATAGAAATAACAAAGCCCTAACTTCATGATCAAAAGTTACCCCTACAAAACTTAACTGACTTGTAACTTTATTAAATTCATTTAAAATATCAGCAAAAAATCCACCTTCTCACATCTTCATATTAAATAAACGCTTCATAAGAAATACCTTATTGGCGGTTGAGGGTTTTTCATATAATTTGGCCAATTCCAACATTAACCCCTCTATTGCCATTTCCTTTCAAATACTAAAGGCTACTAGCATTGCTAGGCACAACCATATTGATCCAAGTTCCTTTCTCTCAAGAATATCCAATTCTGTGTATGTCATACTCATTGACTAATTTGTCTTTCTGTTCAATGGTAGGTACAAATATTTTAGATACATATAATCTTCCATCTGCATCTTCCATAACTGGTAGTTTTGGTCATTAAATTTTTCAACCCTAAACCTACCATCTTCCACCATTGCTCCCACTTGAACGAGGGACCCTTCTCTCCTACAAGTTTATCAACCAAATAGATCTTCGAATCTGATATCAGTTGTAAGTAAATTTTAGAGAAATGGAAGACATAAAATGTATTTTAGAAATATAAACAAAAATATGCATAAAACAAGAGAGACGTAGATATACGTGGTTCACCCAATATGGGCTACGTCCACAGAGAAACAACTAGTCCTTCCTTTTATATTATCCAACAAAATGAAGAGATAAAACCTACAATAGTTCCACTGTAATTCCCTTTTCAGTCTCAGAGAATCTCCTCTCTCTTTCTCGTTCAGAATATAGATCTTCGTAGCCACAATACAATTCCCTCATATACAGCGAGGGGTTGGCTTCTAGGGAAAAAACCCTAAATTAAACATAACTTCCACCATCATATTTCCCCGTAATCAATGACTCATATTGACTACGAAATTATAGAATTTTACAAGGAAACTTTACATTTATTTATAGTTTTTGAGGCACTACCCCTTATCCCCTGTAGGGCAGCGGTGGGGACGGGGTGGGGCTAGGGGGCGGGGGGGTGCACCCACTCTAAAGAATAGATTTCGCCCCCTGTGGACCGCCCTAGCGACATGCATAAACAGCCATTGTTGCCACCAAATTACAAAATGGGGTCCAATACAACGATACCTATGAATAAAGAAGATAAGCATGCTCCACATCCAACAATACCATTGTAGTTGCTTAATCCTCCCGTTCCTTTAATAATATTTTCTTCCTATTTCCCTTCTTTGATTTAGTTGATCCAAAGCTGAAGTGCTATAATAAATTGCTAGGTTTACAAGAGTGTGAGAGAGAGAAAATAGATAGAGAGCTTGAAAACGGAGCTGACAAAAGGTACCAATTGATCCTCATAAGCCTTTTTATTAATGAGGCCTCTATTTTCTTCAATATTCCCTTATTTCCCTTCAGTTTCCTCCTCACATGCAACCTGTGACCTTTCACCTTCCTTTTCTCTTAATTTCTTTTATCTCCATAAATATAATGCCAATTAATGGCTCATGTATTTGCAAAGAATTTTCCATTTCCATTGCAAATTTCATTAGCCATAATAAACCAAATGAACACCCACAAAAGGATTTTTTGGCCAACATCCAGCTTGAAATATGTGTCCCATTACATTGATTATTATTTTTCCTTTATTAACTTTATTATATGGAAATTTCACCAGGGTCACTATAGAACCCTCGACCTTTTAGGAACATTGTCTTGGGTGTTCAACAACACCTACAAAAAAACTTTTATAATCAAAACATACTCCCCATAGAGCTTTATATCTTAACTCAATGGAGAATTTACAATGATCAACCCGCTGAGAAGAAACCCAACATGACACATAATAACATAACAACCATAACACTATGATACCCGTACTACTTATTGGAGCTTTATAACACATCTCATGGTGGTATTTACATTTGTATACATATGTACATATACACAAACGTCACATTGAAACATATGCCAAAATAATTTTCTCAACCAATGAATAGTGAAGGACACATAACCCACATCTGATCCACCATATCCCATGCATCTTCATTGCACCTAAAGTGCTTCCACTACACGTTAACCTGCTTAATTTCTAGATTCTCAAGCATGAGCATATTTCCCTATAATATACAGTGAGGTTCTGGCTAGAATTATCCATATGGTTCTACTTACAATACACACAAGTCAATCACATGATCAACATATTTAACATACTTCTGAAGAAATTACACATGGAAAACACCATGGACTTTAACTCTGAGAGGAAGTGCAAGTTGACCAGATACTAGTCCAATCCTCTCAAGAATCTTGAAAGGTCCACAGAAACAACGTGCCAGCTTGGCAAATGATCTAATCGTTAAGGATCTCTTCTTGAGCTTGATGCTCAAGCACATATGTTCCCAACCAAAAACTCCTTAAACAACTTGTTCTAATTCACATAACATTCTTGTGTGTCCTACATTGCCTTTAGATTCTTCTCGATAACTTGTATTTCCTATTCCCTCTCTACCAACATGTTTAGTTCTATCAATATGTTGTAGCAGCTACAAACACCATCCAAAAATTTTCCTTAGCTTCATTTTGGAGCCTTCCTACCAACCTTTCACAACACCTTGTATTGCTTCATGAAGTACATAAGATTTAGTATTTTTCTTACACAAAAGAAGCCTACCGATCTTAGCTTGATGCATTCCCCTCACACACTGATCACTCGAACATGGTCCAGCTACAGGCTGAGCACCTCCCCCACGAAATTGTACATTTCTAGAGAGAAGAAAGCCTTCCCTCCAGAAATTGCACAATCATGTCTAGCAACTTGTTGGGCTCTAGAATTGCGCAATTTTGCGAGCCAACACTCGCAGTGAAAATTGTGCAATTTCCCTAGTAGGGATGTTCAACCCAAAATTTGTGTAAATTTGAGTAGCATTCTACTGCTCTACACATAAATTGTACAAATCTCTTGGGCAGCCAGTCGAGCTCCCAGAGAGAAATGTACATTTTTCTGAAGCACTTGCGCAACTTCATGCATGAACAGTCTGGTTGACTAATTCCACGAGGAACCAAGGAAACTTGACTTGCATGCATGGCTTTCTTTTTCTTGGAATAGCAAAAGGAAACATGAAAAATGCATCCCATGATTCAGGGAGTTATTTTTAGCAGCTTGAGGTTACATGAAAATTTGTTTTAGAGACTTTCTTGTAAGTGTTACTTTTTCCTCGATTTGTGGCATGCACATTATGAGCCAATACTTATTTATTCGACACATCAGAGCTAATTCTTTCACATTGATATTGAAGCTCTGACATCCCATAGCACATCCAAGACTCTTCAACACATCCATCTCAGCTATTCATGGGAAGTGGTCTCAACTTGTATTTTTTAGCATTTTTTTTCCTTTGTGTGTATTTGCTTGTGTGAGTGTTGTTTTCTTGATTTCTTTGAACACTTGCTATTGTTTACATGTATACTAGCTTGTCCTAGCTCTGTATTAGTTTTCACTATTGTTGCATGCATGAAAGTATTTTGCATGAACGGTCGCCGATTCCATGACTCGACTCACCCACATGCATGTTGATCTATTTAGTAAATCTTTCATTCATGTTTGCATGAATTTTCAATCACTTCTTCTTTCACTTAGTGTCACCATGCATTCCCTTTCATATTTTCTTTCAGTTGCCTGTCAGGGAGTCAGGCCAACCATGGCCCAGACTATGCCTTCCCTGAGACAAGATTACGCAATCTAGGGAAGGAAGGTTCTGTCCTCTCCAAAAATGCCCATTTCTTCCTAGCATTGTCGCCTAGGACTGTTTTGTGCATTTCTGAGGAACAATAAATATTGGCCCAAAAAATTGGGCAATGTACTCCCTCAGCCTACAGCCACTCCTTGTTGGGATTCTGTATTGTGCAATCCCAATAGCCATCAGCCAGTATGGATTGCACATTACACAAGTCTAGCAGCTACTCTTGCCTCCTAGATAGCCCAGAATACCTTTTGCAAAGTCTTGGTAGCGAGCCACCCAGCCTCCGAGAAGAAATTGTGCAATCATTCCCATCCATTTCCTTGGTATGTGTGGTGTCATTCCCCAAATATTGTTTGGTTTTCGCTAACATATTTATTGCCATGCATGCTTCTCGTCTCCATATCTTTCAGGTGTTCATCCGTCTCAATGGATTCCAAGAGAACAGGATCACAAGACACTAATGGAAATGCAGTTGGAGCAACACTTAAGCGTGTGTCCTTTGGTCTGCCAATCTATGAAGATACAAAGTTGTATCTAGGTAAGGACATAAAACTGGACTAGCAAGAGGTCAATGAAACATTTGTAGGCACTTTCAAGGAAGGCCTTGAAGGAAATTAGGGGTACATGAAAATTCACAAGTCCGGTTTGTACGTGATTGCATGCATATACCCCATGTTCCCATGCAAGAACATGATACACTGGATCATCTTTCACATTGATCCCAAGACGATGGCCTTGATCAATGTTAGTGGGATGAAGATTATGACCTTCTGAGCATGAGATTATGATGAGATGTATCATATGTAAGAGCCCGTGACTTTCATCAAGACCCCATTTAGTTTACCCAACAACAATGCTAACTATAGAGACATTCTGAAGGATTGGATGAAGGAGCCGACTTGATTCAGGTTGAAATCCAACAATATCTACAAGAGAAAGGTATTGAGGAAGGAATACTAATACTTGGTTATATTTTCTTGCCACCTGTATGGAAAACCAGGCACAAAAACCTTACCACAGAGTTGGTTGATTCCAGTGGACCAAGTGGTTACACAAGGAAAACCGTGTAAGTGGTCTGGCATACTAGCTCATCCGCTGAAGGAACAAGTAAAAAAGGCTTGAAAGTTACCTAGATGTGTGAATGTAGATATTTACATGTCGCCTACGTCTTAGATGTAATTTGTGCCTGACAGTAGTTCCTGGGTTTGGAGTGTTCATGGTCACTAGTGGAGACTGTTGTGAACACATACTTGAAATTGTTGCTCGAATGGAGCTTCAAAGGAGTAATCACATGGTTGTCTGGTAATTTTGTCACCCCAATGTACACGATTATATTTGAAGAGTATACACCCTCCATGTCGATGGAAGCAATGGACACAATGATAGGCATTTTTTATTGGTATGCCTCACCATCCGATACCTTCATGCAAATTTTTAGCGAGGAGAAGCCTCCACATGTTCCACCAAATTTTTCCTTGGACATAATTATCATGCAAGAAGTACCATTTCATATCTTAGCAAGATTGACAGCTAGACTACATCGGAAGAAGAAGGCACCTTGGCTTGCTCATCCATTGAGGGCTAGCTTATATGAGACTCAGAGTAGCAAGCAAGTGGATATCAAAGAAGAATAGAAGAAGAAGTACCCATTTGACCTTCGAAGCTACAATTTGTATGACCCACATTATATTGTGAAGGATCACTGCATGAGAGTTCAGTTCAACTTGATCCACATGGCATGCCATTTGGCCGAGGAGGTCCCATGGAGATATTTCTTTCCTTTCTCTAAAAACAATGAAAAGGTTGGCTTCAATGTCAAGTTATTAGCAAAGAAACATGAAGCAGCATCATGGAGAGCACCAACACCAACTATAGTAGCAATGGCAATGGAGGCAAGCATACATGTGCACAACAAAGGTAAGAGGGAGATTTTTGATCGCATGGAGGAGCAAAGTTGCAAGTTTTGAGTAGATCCATTTGTAGAGCAAACAACTATGCCTATAGAGGCAAAGAGGGACCAACGTGACAAGCAAATTGTGTGAAGGAAGAGGGATAAGAAAAGAATGGAAGAAGCAGAGAAGGAGTTGCATGAGCTGAGGGAGCAACTTTGAAAGGAAGAACATATGTGCAAATAGGAGAAGGAAGCACAGCAGTAGCAGACACAGCAAGGGGTGTGACATCTGTAAACATATGAAGTAGTGCCTGTACGAGAAGTTGATTCATCTGAAAAGCTAGCATTAGGTGAAAAGGGTGAACCATCACAAGGGCAAGAGTTCTCTCATGAAATAGAACAAGCACTTCAACAGTTGGATGCATACATGGAGTAGCAGGAGTTGGAACAGGACACCGACCTCATGCCTCACCATAAAGAGGTTGATTCAACTGCTTCAATGCATCGCGATGATGAGCAAATCTCAAATGACCAAGGAGGCATTGAGGTCCTTGGTGATTTTCCAGAAGAAGAGATGGACAACATCTAGTTTGATGAATCCCAACATAGAGTTGTGTAGTCTAGCAGAGTGTCAACTTCAGAGGATCATATGTCTCCTACGCAAGTTGAGGAATGGGTGACAATGAATAATGTGAGAAAACATTGAGCTACCTTGGACGATACAACCAGAGTCTATTTTGAAGCCACTAACTCAAGTGTTTTCTTCCTAATAGCTGAGAATGAGTGAATGGCAAAGGAACTACAAATGACCAAGAAAGAAAGAGACTTGGTGACAATGTCTGCCCGAGCTGAACTAAACAAGGAAATACTAGATGAATTATTGTCCCTTGACAAAGTTACACGAGAATTTTACTCCAAGTTTGGTACCATGCACAAGGGAGTTGTCCATCTCAACAGTTGGAAGCAGTGATGTGATAGAAGAACACGTATCTTGATGAACTTGTATGCTGGTGTTGATGACATGCAAACATGGATGATGAAGTACAATGGAGCCCTAGTTCACTTCCCTAAGCTGATGAGGACCAATGCATTTGAGCTGAAGGCACGTATCTGGAGTCAAATCCATAATTTTGAATATCTCCTGTAGTTTATCACTAGAATACAGGCTTCCCATGCATGAGTATTCAAGAGTATCGATGTTGTAGTATGCACACATGTGATCCCATCACTTGAGACTCTCACCCAGGCGAAGAAAAAGAAACAAGTCCGACTTGATCTTGACTCGTACATCGATGAGTTGATATGCATTGCCACCAACCCAAACTTTCCCATCAATGTAGACATCATGCACAAGTATGTTGTTGGTCTGGCACATTGAAGACAATGAGTTGCATGCTTTCAAATGAGTTAGACAGGGGAACCTGATCAGTGTACTCGAATGCTATGGAGGAAAGAGTTAGCTTTCAGACAGATGTCACCACAGAACACATAGACACCATCAAGGACTACAGATCTTGGCATTAATATGTTACTGTTGATCAGCATGAGGATGTTGAGGAGTTGGACTTCCATGGTTGTCTATGTTAGAGTGATGTCTAGCTTGGCTTGCTCAAGCCATTTTGTTCACATAGGTACATGTGAAATATAATGTTAATTCATGTCAATTATAATTCAAGTCAATAGTTCGATGTAAAAATGATAGAGTAGGAGAAGAGTCATGAAGGTAGTTGGATGGTCACAAAGGGGAATGTGAGGAGCCACCCTGCCCTTTGCTGTAAATTGTCCCTCATAACTCCTTGTAAAGGATTTTCGTTAGACAATATTTCGATAAGACTATCTTGGGGAGAGCTTGGATAGTATTGTAATGCACCTTGGCTTCTACACTACACAGAGCTAGTACATATCTTCGGAGGAGCATCCGGATGTTGCTGTAATGTTCCACCATTGGGGCTAGTGGGTGTACATGGATGTTCCATCTAAGCCCAGTCTGTTCTTTCCTAACATCATTGGTGAATGTGTCATCCATGATTTCACATGTGTGTCTTCATGCATAGATGCACCCATTTTTGATCACTCGCATGACTCACTGAATGTTGGTCCATCATTTGACAATGGACATGATGACTTATTCATTGAAAATCCACTTGATCTTTCATCTGTGTTTTCTTGAAACACAGAGGATGAGTTTGTTCACTTTTCATATACCTCTCTTTTTGATTCATATGATCCTGAGGATGCTAATGAATTAATTTATTTTTTTGATCATGGTGGTTGTGCTCCATTTTTTTCCATATTTGATCACAATCATGGCTCTATTGTAATTGATGTTTCGAAGCCATTCTTTTATGATGATCTATCTAATGAAGAAGTTGAAAGACCCAAGACTATTAAGGCACTTCAGCCTGAGCTGATGGTTATTTCAGGTCATTGCTCTCTTAGGATTAGTCTCACTTTTGATCATGAAATTGTTTAATCACCCAAGGCTTGTCGTCACTCATCTATATGCATTAAAGATGCATCTCACACACAGATCACACTTCCTTGACTCGAACTGCATGATCCCATCGCTCATGAATTGGAGGAATTTTACATTGTAAGCACTCATTTGTGACATATGCTGTCTTTTTTTCTTTCCTTTTCTTTCATGTCATAGTCAAGAGTGTTCTTATGCTTCAAAGTTACATGCAGTGTCATACAACACTATGATAAGTCCACAAACTGATCATCCTGCAGTTGTACTCACTTATGTCCTGTGGGCACTTTGAGACACGAAGTGTGGTTGTCTCCATTGTTATATTTTTCTTGCTTGCTGGTTCATACAATTGGGTTGCTCGCAAACCATGCCTTCACTAACATGGCTCAACCAATCCGCCACTGGTTGCATTGGAAATATCACTTCATGTGATCAGGCCCATGAACCATTAGTTTAGGAGTAGAGTAGTGTTTAATATATGTCAGTTTGCTTGCATGCTTGTTTGCTTACTTGATCTGTTTGTTTGTTTGCCTACTTTCTTGTTTTCTTACTTGCTTTGCTTTCACTTTTACTTCTACTCTTGCTTTTATTTTTTTTCTTTTAGTTCTCTTGTTTCGTTCGTAGGTTAGCTTCTTATCAAAACCATGTATGAATCTTGAAACGAGATGGGTGAAGTACAAGAGGACATGTATAGCTATCACTACTTGGTTATCTGTCATCTTGCCTCTGTATGAAGAACTTGTTACATTTAGTTCATGATATGTCAAAGGAAAATACATACTTTTCGAGGTGAACCTTGGTAAAAACACAACGCTTGCGTGCTAATTAGTGTCACCTTCTCTAGTTAGTTATTTTTGGGTTAACCCTTATCAGCTCAATCAAGTAGAGTAAAGTGAGGGGGAAAACCTTAACAGGAATGTCAGAGACATACTAAACTAATTCTCTACTCGAATAATCTATTATACTATCAAAGTTGGAATCCATCATCTGCCTCTGAAATGAATAAGTTCTACGCACAGTTCAAAAAATAAAAAAAATTGAAAAAAATTAAAAGTAAAAAAATTAAAAATGAAAGATGAATAAGACAAGAGAAGAGAAAGGCTTCCTGCGCATGGAGGTGTTGCAAGTGACTTCGCCAGGGTACTGACCAAGCTCGCTGGCAGTGGAGCCATGCTTGTGTTTGTATGTGACTCTGACGGGGTATTGTCTAGGCCTACTAGCGGTGGAGCAAAACTAGAGATGAAACTAAGACTCTGACGACTATACTACTTGTACACCAATATACCCCTCAACCCTAATTGAAACAACTTGGTGGCCTTGGCTTGTAATGTGTGTCAATCGACCCAGAGTTTGGTAGGTGCTACATCTTATAATCAAGCTAGTGTGAAACTAAGATGAGTTGAGAACTGAACAATACTTCTGGAAGTGTTAGACTTGTTTTTCACAAACAAGGTCCATTTAGATAGCTGGAGTTCTACTAGTGTGTTGCCAAGTGTTGTAGCGGCTACAACCACCCTCCAAAATTTTTCCTTAGCTTTACTTTGGAGCCTCCCTACCAACCTTTCACAACACCTTGTCTTTCTTCATCAAGTACACAAGCTTTAGTTTTTTCTTGCACAAAGGCACCCTGTCAATCATAGCTTGATGCATTCCCCTCACAAGTTGATCACCCAGACATGCTCCAGCTATAGGATGAGTAGCTCCCCCAAGAAATTGCACATTTTAGGAGGGCAACCAGCCTTCCCTCCAGAAATTGTGCAATCATCTCTCACAACCTGTTGTGCTCCAAAATTGTACGATTCTCCCACTCAACACTCCTAGTGAAAATTGTGAAATTTTCTACAATAAGGCTACTCAGTATAGAATTTGGGAAAATCTGGGCAGCAGTCAGCTACTCTGCCAAGAAATTGTGCAAATCTCTTGGGAAACCAGCCCATCTCCGAGGTAGAAATATGAATTTTTCCCGAATAGTTGCACAACTTCATGCATGAGTAGTCCAGTTGACCAGTTCCACAAGGTCGAGTGAAACTTTACTTGCATGCATGGCTTGCTTCTTCTCGGAATAGAAAAAGGAAACATGCAAAAGGAATCCGATTATTGAGGGAGATATTTTTAGCAGCTAGAGGTTACATGCAAAGTTGTTTTAGAAACTTGCCTCCAAGTGTCACTTTTTCCTCGATTTTTGGCATGCACATCATGATCCAATACTTATTTATTCGACATATCAAAGCTTATTATTTCACACCAATGTTGGAGGTCTGACATCCCACAGCACATCCATGACTCTTTGACACATCTAGCTCAACTATTCATGGGTAAGTGTCCTCAACTTGTCTTTTTCAGCATTTCTGTCGCTTTTTGCGTATTTGCTTGCGTGAGTGTTGTTTGCTTGATTTCTTTGAACACTTTTTGTCTTCTACATGTATACTAGCTTGTCCTAGGTCTATTTTAGCTTTTGTTGTTATCTCACAGCTATCAGATGCATGAAACTATTTTGCACTAATGATCATCGATTCAGCGGCTCGCCTCACCTAGTGCATGTTGATCTATTTACTGAATCTTTCATTCATGTTTGCATGCACTATAAATCAATTCTACTTTCACTTACTGTCACCATGCATTCACTATCATGTTTTCTTTCAGTTTCCCATCGGTGAGTTAGGCCAACCATGGCCCAGACTCTACCTTCGCTGAGACAACATTGGGCAATCTAGGGAAGGAAGGCTTTGTCTTCCTCTCCATAAATGTGCTTTTATGTTTAGCATTGTCCTCGAGGATTGTTTTTTACATTTTTGAGGGACAGTGTCTGTTGGCGCAGAAGATTGTTCAATGCAGTCCCTGAGCCTACAATCACTCCAAGTTGGAATTGCGCATTGCACAATCCTAGTTTCCAACATCCAGTCTAGATTGCGCATTTTGAAAATCTAGCAGCAAGTCTTGCCTCCCAGATAACCCAGACTGCCTTTTGCATAGTTCTGGAAGCTAGTCACCCAGCCTCCCAGAAGAAATTGCTCAATCTTGCCCATCAATTTCCTAGGTATTTGTTGTGCCATTCCTCGAATTTTATTTGGTTTTCACTAACATACTTCTTACCATGCATGTTTCTTGTCTCTAGATATTTCAGGTGTTCATCTGTCTCAATTTCTTCAAAGAGAACAAGATCACAGGACACTGATGGATATGCAGCTGGAGGAGTAGTTGAGTGAGTGTCCTTTGGTCTGTGGATTTACGAAGGTACAAAGGCATCAAACTGAAGTGGCAAGAGGTCAATGAAACATTTTTAGGCACTTTCAAGGAAGGCCTTGAAGAACCTCAGGTGTACGTGAACATTCACAAGTCTAGCTTGTACCTGATTCCATGCAGATACCCCTCGTTTCCATGCGTGAACAAGATACACTGGATCACCTCTCAAACTGATCCTGACACAATGACCTTGAGCAGTGTTAGTGGGACAAAATTTGCGACCTTCTAGGCATGAGATTATGATGAGATGTATCAGAGGTCAGAGCCCATGAATATCATGAAGACCCTATTTATCTTACCCAACAATAGTGCTAACTCCAAAGACATCCTGAAGAACTAGGTAAAGGAGCTAGATCAATTCAGGTTGATACCCAACCAGATCTACAAGACAAAGATACTGAGGAAGGTGTACCAATACTTGATTATATTTTCTTGTCGATTGTATGGCCAAGAAAGCACAGAAAACTTCCCACAAAGTTGGGTGATTACACTGGACCAAGTGGCTAGAGAAGGAAAACCATGTAACTAGTCCAACATATTGGCTCATCAGTTGAAGGAACAAGTAATGAAGGCTCGAAAGTCATGCGGAGGTATGCATGCATAGATTTACATGTTTTCCTACATCTTAGATGCAGTTTGTGCCCGACAGGAGTTGTCGGGTTTTTAGTGGGAATGGTCATTCGCAGTTACTGTTGTGAGCACATATTTCAAGTTGTTTTGTGAATAAAGATTCAAAGCAGTAATCACACAACTATCCCATCATTTTTTCACCCCATTTTCCAAGATGATATTCAAACAAGATCCACCTTTCATGTTGAAGGAAGAAATGGGCACTGATAGGCCCTACTGATTGGTATAACTCACTGTCCGACACCTTCATCTAAATTTTCGGTGTAGAGAAGCCTCCTCATGTTCCACCAAAGTTTTCCTTGGATGTACTTATCATGCAGGAAGTAGAATATCATATCTCAACAGGATTGACAGCTAGACTGCATCAGAAGAAGAAGGCACCTTGGCTTGCTCTTCCATTGCGAATTGGGTTATATGAGATTCATAGTATCAAGCAAGTGGATGTCAAAGAAAAACTGATGAAGAAGTACCCATTCGACCTCCAAAGCTACAATCCCTATGACCCACATTATATTTTGAAGGATCACTGCACAAGAGTTCAGTTCAACTAGATCCATGGGGCATGTCATTGGGTCGATGAGGACCCATGTAGATATTGCTACAGTTTCTTCAGACTCAATGAATAGGGTGGCACTGTTGTGGAGTAGTTAGTGAAGCAACATGAAGTAGCATCATGGAGAGAACCAGAAAAAGTAGTGGTAGTGGAGGCCAGCATACTAGTGTGTGACAAAGGTAAGAAGAAGATTCAAAATCACATGGAGAAGGAGGAAAGTTGTCTGTTCCGAGCAGATCCACTTGTAGAGCAAGCAGCTATGGCTATAGAGGCAAAGAGGCACGAGCACAAAAAGTGAATTGCATGAAGGAAGAGGGATAAGAAATGAATGGAAGTAGCAGAGAAAGTGTTGCATGCGCTGAGGGAGAAACTCTAAAAGGAACAAGAGCTACGCAAATAAGAGAAAGAAGCGTAACAATGGCACATACAACAGGGGGTGCAACATGTGTAAATAGATGAATCAGTACCCATACAAGTAGTTGATTCATCTAAAAAAATGGCATCAAGTGAACAAGGTGAACCATCGTAAGGGAAAGAATTCTCTCATAAGATAGAACACACAGTTCAATAGTTGGATGCATACATGGAATAGCAGGAGTTGGAACAAGACACCTATCTCCCGCCTCACCACAAAGAGGTCGATTCACCTAATTCAATGCATCCAGATGATGAGAAAGTCTCAAATGACCAAGGAGGCACTGAGATCCTTGGTGATCAACCAGAAGAACAAATGCACAACATCTCATTTAATGAATCCCAACATAGAGTTGTGTAGTCTTGTAGAGTGTCAAATCCAGAGGATCATACGTCTCCTGTGCAATTTGAGGAATGAGTGATCATGATTGATGTGTGAAAACATCCAACTGCCTTGGCCGATGCAACCAGAGTGTATGTGAAAGCCACTAACTCAAGTGTTTGCTTCCTAATACCTGGGAATGAGTGAATGACAAAGGAACTAGAAACGACCAAGCAAGGAGGAGAATTGTTGACAATGTGTGCCTGAGCTGAACTGAAGAAGGAAATAATAGATGAATTATTGTCACTTGACATAGTTACGTGAGAAATTTACTCCAATTTTGGTACCATGCACAAGGTAGTCATCCATATCAACGGTAGGCAGCAGCGATGTGCTAGAATAGCATATATCTTGATGAACTTGCATGTTGTTGTTGATGACATTCAAACATGGATGATGAATTACAAGGGAACCCCACTTCACTTTCCTAAGATGATGATGACCAATGTAGTCGAGCTGAGGGCCCGTATCCATAGTCAAATCTAGAATTATGAACAACCTCCATAGTTCACCACTAGCATACAGGCTTCCCATGCACGAGTATTCAAGAGTATGCATGTTGTAGTACACACACATGTGATTCCATCACTTGGGACTCTCACCTAGGTGAAGACAAAGAAACAGTTCCGACTCGAGCTTGACTTGTACTTCGACAAGTTGATGCGCATTTCCACTAGCCTAGACTTGGCCATCAGTGCAGACATCATCCATAAGTATGTTGCTGGTCTGACCACAATGAAGGCAATGATGCATATTCTTTTAGATGATTTGGACATAGGAACATGAGAAGTGTACCCATATGTTATGGATTCAAGAGTCAGGTTTCAAACAGATGTCACCGCAGAACACATAGACACCATCAAGGACTATATATCTTGGCATCGATATGTTACTGTTGATGAGCATGAGGATGTTGAGGATTTCGACTTCCATGGTTGTCTAAGTTAGAGTGATGTCTAGCTTGGCTTGATCAAGCCATTTTGTTCACATAAGTACACGTGCATTGTAATGTTAAGTCTTGTGAAGTGTAAGTCAAGTGTCAATAGTTAGATGTAACAATCATAGAGTAGGTGAAGAGTCATGAGGGTTGTTGAAAGGTCACAAAGGGGAATGTTAAGGCCCACCCCACCCTTTGCTATAAATAGTCCCTCATAACTCATTGTAAAGGATTTTGGTCAAACAAGCTTCCAATAAGACTATCTTGGAGAGACCTTGCATAGTATTGTAATGTGCCTTAGCTTCTCCACTGCACGAAGCTAGTAGATCTCTTTGGAGGAGCAAGCAAATGTGGTTGTAACACTCCACTGTTGGGGCTATCAGGTGCACATTGGTGTGTTGTATGACTAGAACTTACACTTATTTATATAATAATAACCAAAATGTTTCATGCATATGTTGTATTCTATTCCAGTTTTCTTATTTACTTTATATGACATATGTATTTTCTTTCTTATGCACACATGTACGAAATGTTTTGTATGAGCATGTACGAATCTTTCTGAAATATATTGATTGGTTTAAGAATCACATTGGATTGCCACTTGACTTGATTTCCATATTGTGATGCATATTCAATCGTGTGTTCCATTTCTATCTGAGTACTGCTACAGGTTGCCAAGGGGTGCACTCATCTCAACCCACCTGTGTCAAAATCTCTAATGCACCTTCCTTGACTCATCATAGCGATCACGCCCTTGCTATTGATAGAGTTATCTTACTTGTGTTTGTGCGAAATCGCGGGTAAGGAATTGCTATACGACCCACTGTTGGGAGTCCTACACCAAACAAGCTCAGGTCTAATTGAGACTTCTTACCGAGGAGATACGCTTGATATGTTGGTGAGTCGAGCACCATCAACACAATACCTTATTCACTAGATCACTCCAACTGATGGGCGTTTTACAACTCCTCCAATGCAATGCCTCGTATAGTCTGAGCCTCAAAAATTCCTAGTACCCATTATTGTAATAAAACTCAACCAATGGAAGGTACTCATCCCATTTTCTCTGTTGATGCATCATGTGTATCCCCAACATATCCTCCAATATCTTGTTGAACCTCTCTATCTATCCATTTTCCTGCAGATGATAAGTTGTGAGTGCCAACTCTATACACAAACCTGAGAATAACTCTTTCCAGAATCTAGTAGTGAATATCCATGTCTAATAGAATCTCCTTTAGAAAACCATGCAAGCTCACTACATCTATGATGAATACCTATGCCACATTACTAGATGAATACATAGACTTCATTGGAATGAAGTGTGCTACCTTTGTCAACCTGTCCACCACAACCAAGATGGAATCATGTTTTTAGATGTCCTTGACAAACCTGTGATGAAATCCATCGAGATGACCTCCCACTTCCACTCTAGAATCATAATCAGCTCCAGTAGTCCACCTAGATTCCTACATTCTACTTTCACATGTTGACAGTCCAAACATTTAGCCACAAACTCTATCACTTCCTTCTTCAGATTTGACCAATGATAATAATTCTTGAGTGTTGCCAATGTGTTTTGTCATCCCGGGTGACATAAATACAATTTTTCATGAAACTATCACAATATTGTCTTCTTGAGTTGACTGATGTCTAACACATATATCATGTCGCTAAATTTGATAAAACCATATTTTGCAAGATGATAATCCACATATTGACCATGTGTACCCTATTCTATGTTAGGTCCCTATAATACTAGTGCGTGTCCTCATTTTTATTTTCAGTGTATTCCCCTTATTATTATTTTTATGCCCTTGTAGTCCCCATATTGTTATTATTGTGCCCCATAGAAGCCCACTATTGTTATTTTTTTTCCCTTACATTAATATTGTTATCGTTATTATTGTGACCCCTTACACTCCTATATATAGAAAGCATGTTTTCTCATTTGAATCATCCAAGAATTGCTCATTTTTATAATGTAAAGGAGGTTTCACCCTTGAAGAGGCTAATTTTGATGTCATTGATCTACCTCTTCTTCTATTTTGTGAGTTGGTTGCATAACATTTTGTATTGTAGCTTTGGATTCTAGTGTTTCGTTGTTTCAAACAAATCATTGTGGAATTTTTGCTATAATTTTTTTTTTTTGTTGAAGCTTTAGAAGTTAAAAGTAAAACCACATGGATTCAAAATCTTGGCTAACCTCATGTACAAATTTAAGATCTTGTCTCACTATATTTTCGAAGATATGATCCGAGGAAGTTAGGGTTTTCGCATGCTCCAGAATTCCATCACAAATAGGTGACATTGGGAAAATAATAATAATTTTATCTCTAAGAATTAGATTTAAATTTTGGAAGAAGTGAGAGAAAGAGGATGGACTTCAGTTTTTTTAATGTCATTTTCAGGCCCGTGGGTATAAACAGTGACACGTGGCACTCTGTATAAGTTCACTCTATTAAACGAGTTTATAATAAGGCCATCGTGGGAAATTTGGAATAACTATTTCTTGAAGAATCCAATCTTGATTAGACTTGTGGGCTTGTGAATAGGACTCATAGGGATACCCCATGAAAAAATCTCATACCTTAGAGATCTCAAATTACAGATATACAACAAGTTCAATATCGAGCTCCTACAAAGTGAAAAAAAGGTATGTAGTTTTTAAAATTTACATAAGTTTTATTGGAAAAATTAGTTTTATTTGATTCAAAGGGCATAATGAAGCATAATTATCATTGATTGATTCCCCAGAGAAAGAAAATTGAAACACCTAGTAAGAAACTCAAAATCTTCACTATGACACATGAAGAAAATGAAGAGATGCAACATGATATATCGAAATTGCAAGACCAAGTGCAACAAATTTTTCTCCCACAAAAAGTAACAAAAGCTAAGACAGATGGTATAGAAGAAAAACCAAAAGGAAACATGGAATATTTAAAGAAATACTTGACAAATTTTCCACAAGAAATGCTTCCTAATGGCAAAGATGTAGTAGAGGAAACTCTTGATGACAACAAAATAAATTTTAATCATGGGGAAAATCCAATATTTGAACTTTTTCAACCATTGAATCATGCCTTTCTTTCCAATGGTTTACTATTCCTTTGAATTTCTTTTTTCAACCATTGGATCATGTCTCTCTATCTCGTGGTATACCATTCCTTTGACATTTTTAATATTACATATTCAATTTTAATGGTCCCTACTGTTATTATGTTCATACAATCCTATTTGAAAAAAATTTGATCGTGTTGTCTCTTTCATGTCTAATGAAATATCTAGGTTATAATGGGTTATTTGGTATTATTTAAGTCCTAAAATTGTATTATGTTTTATTACTTTTTATAAAAAAATTATATTGTATTATGGTTTATTACCTTTTATTTTGTTTTTAAAGGATTTTATTTCAAATATTTTATCCCACTTATCATCATTCCGACATGAAAAAATTATTAATATGTTGTATGTGTCCTCTACCTAAGTGTATTTTTCAAATGTGGCATTGGTTACAAAAGTATGGAGAATTTCATATGAAATGAATAAATCATTTTCTAAACCATGGAGGAAAGTTCTACCATTGACATTTCCCTTTACTTTATAACATTTTGATCTATCTATTGTTATATCATGTGACTTCTTTTCATAATATTCTCACTTCAATGACTACCAATACCCATGTTTTCAAGCTCCTCTCTAGTTTTTGAATACAAAACTTTGGTAATCGTTGTTTCTTCTCCATGTTTATTGTCGAATTCTTTGATCTCAGCAATAATTGCTTTTTCCTTTTTCACAAGTTGTTCCTCTTCAACAATAATTTATATTCATGTCGAAATATATGAAATGGATGAATTTATGTCTTTCTAGATCTTCTCCTTAGCTTCTGACATGTTATGTGCATTGAATCATTCATCCATATATTTTTCAAGTTGTTTAGTAAGCTTGAAATTCTTTTGTACTTCTACAATATATGAATTATCTACCTTATTGTCTTCTCCCTTTTGTAATAATGCCTTTAATTTCTCAATTTCTCAATTTCTTAATGATAGATCTCCCATGGCTTTATATAATCGTTTAGTTGAATTGTTGTTTGTTGACCTTGTTTCCACTATTGAAATTCCTACACTATTTGAAGTGTGTTTTTGCATAAATCACATCGGCAATTTTTGATGGTCGACATTTGGAACCTACTAATGAGGTTCATATACATGACACAAGTGAAAAAATAGTCTATCGATAGGATTAAATAACAGTGAGATGCATCATGTTCCAAAATTAGCCATTCAGAAAATAATTTACTTAATCCAAAATTAATATTAATGGCGAGGTTTAGTGAAGAGATTATAACTAATTAGGTCAAAGTGTGAGAATTTATTAGATTAATTAATAATAATTAAATTATTTATTCATTATTATTAAAAAATAATGTAAACATTATTCAAACATTTTCAATGTGATTTCTCTCAAAGCAAGCTTCAAACATAAATATGGCTCACAAAAGTTTGAGATCAAATATTCCTACACTCAGCTGGTGCTCTTTCTCCTTCATATGCTTCTCCATACCTAACTCCATTTTTTTGTATTTGAATGTTCTTTTCAAAAATTATACATCATATATTCTCTTTTTCTTTCTCTAATTGTCCTGCTTCTTGAGTTCGAGGATATATGTTTTTGATAATTTTAATTATTTTCATAGTGCTTGAATGTTTGCATTTACATTTTTAATAATTTCTTGAGCAGCATAAACATCATTAGGATCTAATTATATTTTGAATATAATTTATTCTAAAGCTTTTATCCTTTTATACTTTGCTAGTGATGACACTTTTTCTAATTTAATCTGGGAATGAATATTATTCAAACAAACTTGTAGATTTGAAGCAACCATTGCTGAAATTATTAGAGAAGAATACATCATTTCACCATGCTTTTTGTGTAGATCAATTTTATCTATGGGATCAATCTATTTTGTGTCAAAAGAAAACATTGGAGCTTTGCAATCCTCTACTTTTTTTGAAACTAGGACTTTTGGTTCAAGAAATGCCAATTGAAATTGTCGTCTATCATGGTCTAGTGCAGATAACATTTTTTTTTGTGTAGTAGAAGTTTTTTTCTAGAACTCATAATAGGTGGTAGTATTTGTTATGCTCCTATACCAATAGGTGTCATATTTCATGATTGACATTAATGAGCTCTGTAATATGTTCATACCTTTTCTTGCTGCAAAGGTTTTCCATATTGTCAAACATAAAAAAAAATAAAAATTTAAAAAACGTAAAGAGGGTATGCCCTAAAAGAAAAATCAAAGGGTAAAAAGAATGAAATGGTAAAAAAACATGAAATAAATGAACCCCAAACAAAATAGACCAGGAAAATGTGCAATTCCAAAATGCCACTACTATTTTATCTTTTGTAATATTATGATTGTGTGCAGCTTGTTGATTTATGCCACAATTGATGAATGGCCAAACAGCTTAATCTTGGCTACTTCATGTTTGAATTTCTTGTTTTAGAAATAGAGAGTAAAACCTAACCAAATTGTTTAATCTTGGCAGATAAGTAGGTAGGTTTATTAGGCATAGAAAAGAAAAATTGATAAGGGTTTGCCCGTCTAAGTGCACCCAATAAAGAAAGAGAAAAGCCAAGTTAAAGTGGGCAGAATGGATAGAATGGTGTTGCAGAATGATACTTGTGATAGATTTTGTCTTCACATGTGTTAACTTTCACTTTTATCACAAGTGCGAGGTATACATTATACTGGAAGCAACTCAAGCGAAGCAAGGTTACATGACTAACTCTCATTCATACTTTTCCCTAAACATTCATTAATTTCGCCCAAATTATTAAGATATGTTCTTAATATCACTCAGAAACCGTTCATTCCATTTCATAAAGTTCTCCTAAGTGAAACCCTAATTTTTACTTAGGAATAATGCACCATGTCACTTGAAAACCCCTTTTTTCTCTAGCCTAAGTTTGAACATATGCATAAAAAGCTTTAACTTAGCGCTTTATCATTTTCGTTTCATATTAACTTCTAACGATTATTATATAAATCCCGAAAAAGTTGCCCTTTTCCCCATAATATGTAAGTATATTAAAACCTCGTGTATTACATAATTCCTGCCCCGATGGTATATAAACCATTATAAAGTTAAATATTAGGATTAATAGATTCATTTGGAATTTATTAATAGCCTCCCCACAGCACGACAAAACTATGGGATTAGTTAACCCTAGTTAACTAATAACCATCCCCTCAACCAATTAAAACATGCCCGATACGATTAAATTTTGTTTTATTAACCCAGTCCCATTGCATAACTCCCCACCTTGTCTCGCTCCCGTCTACCATCTGATCTTTGCCTGCTCATCCGATGTTCGATGATAATATCTTGACCCCTCTTCCCTCCGTCTTTTAACTCACGATCACTCGGCAGTTTTTTGTCATACCTCCACCACGCGTCGCTCATTCAAACTACTCAATTGCCCCCCGTTCGAAACCAACCGACCCCAAAATCGGTGCAGGGAAACCTCTTACCACCCTCCCCATAACAACAAGACGTCCCATCACACTAACTTCAGCTGCTCAATAAATGCCAAAAAAACCCCGTCAAACGAAATTTCGTTAAATCGATGAGAAAGTGTCATTTTCACCCTTATTCCCTGTAAATTGTGCTCCATGCAAAATACGTCTAGTCCACAACCCGGCTGAGAAATTCCAACGTAATGCTCTACAGCTCGTCGTCCAACCCACGAATTACATGGTTTGGCTCTTAAACATAGGTATTTACCCAATTCACTTCGCAAATCTGTAATTTTAGTTTTTCCCCTAAGAATTTTACCTAAAAGAGCTGAATTCAAGTTAAAATCATTGCGAAGCCACCATAAAAGGACCCCCAAATCTACTATTAAGTCCATTGTTTCCACAGAAGCCCAAATTCTACTTTGAACACACAAGAACCAAATATGGAAGCCCACATAGCCCTAAATGTCGCGTCCATAAATGCACCTCATAAGGACTTAGATTATCTACCCTTGGCCGATAGAGATTTCCAAATACAAGACTTATCTAGTGACATAAACCATCTTCAAACCTTCTGCCAAATTAGGGATAGTTATCTAAGCAACTCTGATATTTTTGGACTGTGGGAAACGAACCTTCCCATGTACTTCCTCCCCTTAGTCCATGTTTTCCCAGACATCATTCATAAATGTTGTGCTAACTATGACCCTGTCCAGAGAGTCTCCTTCCCAAACTGTCCTTTTTTCCATAACTGCTGAATCTATCAATGAGATGATACATTTCCATTCCACTGAGCCCCTTGCTTGTCTTTCCATGGGATTTTTACTTGAACAAGCATCTCAGTTGCACAAATCAAAGATAACCTGTATTGCTCATCTGTTCATGATACCAACACACCACCCTAAAGGTCCTCCTCCTTATCTGCAAACATGGTTCACTGAAACTGTCAGACTGATTGTTGACATGATATCCTTAATTTTGGGATTTAGGTCCAGTGAATATGTTCATGATATCACCCTGGTTCTATTATCAAACTTTACTCCAGGACAACCCCCTACTGTCAAGTATGACTATGCCACTTTTATTGCCGACAAAATCCATGATCAATTTATAAATTTGGATAGAGAAGGAGACTTCAAATACACATCTTTTATATACCATCTGATGTTATATTATTAGCTAGATAGCTTTCCATTTCCCATGAGGAAATTAGACTCAAAGGGAAATCGGAGGTCTGTGATCTTTTGGAGCTGAGTCTTCCATAATACCTATGACTCCCCTTATACCTACAGTGAATTCATTGACTTATTTGTACATCCAACCTCCACTCTGTTGATAGGAGCTCCTCCTCCTACGATCACTGGTGACATGAAGAGGATTTTGTAGCTCTCTAAATAGTACATGATAGGTGACTAGTACCTATACCAAAATCACACAGAAATCAGAATGTATGGATGTGAAATTTTCCCTTTCAAGTTGCCTAGATATGTCCCCATGAGATTATTTGCATTAGAATATTTCAGACAAATCATCAATGCAGACTTAACCCACCTTTGTAATGCAAAGAAAAGGGCTCAGCTGAGAATCAAAAACCAGTTAGGCCCTTATGTCATGCATTCTAGGGATGCATGGAAAAATGCTGAGAAGATATTAGAAGAACACATTAGGTTGATGAAGAGTTTCTGGTGGGTGCCATATGACCCATATAGTTTCATAAGTGACACAAGGGTAAGAAACAAGCTGTCAGTTTATATACATCATAAGATCCCAGAAATTGAACAGTTTGCAAATCAGGATGAATGGGTAGAAGGGACTTTAATAGAAGAAATTAGTGAGTAAGAAAATATGGAGAATGCCATGAAAGAGCTTGAAAAGACCTTTAACTTTGACTATTTTGGACAGGTATCTTTCAAGCTGCCTCAGTAATCAGGAGTTAGTACATCCTCTACTCGAACTTCTCAGCAGCCTGTACAAGAAACCAGTACACCAGTTATAGGAACTTCTAAGGGCAAAGAAGTGGCAAACACAAAGAAGCTTGCAATGACAGATCAACAAGAACAAATTCCTCCAGCCCAAACTAAAGCGACATGAATTCCAACATTGCAAACTCCTCTAAATGAGGAAAGAAATAGGAAGAGAGATAGACAAGCCACTCCCCCCATAGGTGGACCAGCAGAACAACCAAGTGCAAAGAGGCAAAGATTGAATCCTCCATCAGAAGATGAAATTATTGAAGAAACCACAGACATCTAGAAGATAGAAATGGTAGTCAACCAACACTCTCCCCCTGTGGTAGAAACATCAACTAGCTCACATAGGCAGGAGCTAGAAAAATAGCACAATATAGAAATATCATCCACTAGGCCACAAAGCAAACAGGCGTCTAACAATAAAAATACTTTTACATAGATAAAAGCCAAAAATGATCATGTGAGAATTCAAATTTATTGTCGATACCTGAAGATGGCCCCTGCGGACGAGCAAAGATCAATGTCCATCTATGACATAAACGAAGGCAAAATGTTAATGAGTTATTTTAAACCAAAGGTACAACAACCCCAATCAGCAATAGATTACATCAGAACAAACTTGGAGGTCCTAGCCAAAGACATTCATGCAATGTACCAAATTGAACTTCACAAGCAGACTGGAGAAATGGTTTATTCTACACTAGTTGACAAAGCAATGTTGGCCCACTAGTTGCAAAACTCCTTGGACAACACAGAAACTCAAATACATTTGGAAAAAGCCTCTTCCCTAGCCAAGGATAATAGAATAAAATCATTGGAAGAGATCATCATGGAACTGGGACACGACCCCAAAGATGTTAAAGGCATAAAGGCACTAATCAAGAAGAAGGAAGAGGACATTACTGCGCTGAGGAAATAGCTGAAGCTACCTCCGATAAGGCACCCTCAGAACGCAGAAATTATAGATCAGAAATCAGAAGAAGACATAATGGACCTTCTCATGAAACTTAATGAAAGATTAACCAATACAGAGCAGGCATTGGAAAAATCACTAAAAGAGAAGCAGGGAGAGTCGACCTCCTAGCCACCTGAGGTAATCCCTATAGTCACAACTGTAGTCCCCTCAACATTTGGATCAGCATTGGCCCCAAATGTCCCAGGAGTCACAATAGAAGTAATCACAGGTACATCATCAGCAGGAGAAGCACCAGGCAACAGTACTAATATGAGCATAAAAGAATTGATAATGGCCATGGAATAATTAAAGCTACAAGTGTCAGAATTGAAACTGGTAAAAGAGCAATTGGCTAAGGCAGAGAGAAATTATGATATTTCCAAAATCAGTGTTGTGGAAAAAACTAGGGAGATTAAAGCCTTATAAATTAAAATCAAAACATTAGAACAAGAGCTCACTTTTGATAAGCCCTTCGCAGAGATCAGAAAAATCCTTTGGGAAAATATCACCTAGTCTATAAATGAAATATGGCCATCTATCTAAGTGATCTATGAGCAGATTGGCTTAATAAACATAGCCCACGAAATAATTCAGGAGACAAGACCACAGTTAGGCAAAATTCCAGAGGAAACTAATCGGCTTATACATTTTTTGAACACCCAAAATCTAGAACAGCTGGAGCAGCTTAGCATTCTAGACAGAACAAACACAATTTTGGAAATCAAAAGAGTTCTAACCAAGAGAACTTTAATGCAGAACTTAGAGAGAAGGTTCCAAGATATGCAAGTGGAAGTCAATGCATTTATGGAGAAGTTCACATTTTTGCTGAGTAAAGGGCTACTAAGTCCTTTGCCCATCAATGATAAGTTAATGGAACACATTGATTATGTTGATAAATTGAATAGGTATGCTGGCAACCAAGCTAGTGCATCATCAAGTGCATCAGGAGTGAAAACACTTCCATCTGGCCGAGTCCTCTATGACAACTTAAAGAATTTATTCTACATTGAGCATGAGGTAAAGCATCTATTCACCATTCAGCCTAACTTCATATATACAGAGACTGATGAAACTCTTAGATAACTTCAGAGGCATAAATTGCCAAAATAGGAATGGTGGGAAGATATGTTAGAAATTTTGTAAATTTCTCTTGGGTAAGACGTAAATTTTGGGCTATTTCACCATGATAAGATAAACAAGGACGAATGAGCGTCAAAACCAGTGAAAGCGTATCAAATCAAGATCCAAGAATATCTAATAAAGATGGAGCAGCCAGCATAGAGTATCATTGAAAGACAGTTGTAAACCGACTCGCAGAGCCTGCCTCTAGCATATCCGGCAATGATAGAGTAGCCAACACCACATCAGTTTATCTTCTCCCTATTTTCGAGACTATTTGTCTCTGTCTTTTGTAAAAATAGGATTAGTCATCAATAGATATTATATCCATGAGATATTTTGTAAGATATTTTGTATAAATACCCCCCCCAATCGAAGTATTTGGGGTTGGTGGGTATTCCTAGATTTTGGCTGTAATATTGAGTTTTCTTTTGGAATAGAGAGTTGTTGAATCAATCGTTTCCGGGCTTACTGGATGAAGAATTAAAGTAGAGGACTTGTCACAGGATCCTTGAATCAACCAGTGGACCAATAAGTCCCCTATATCTTGTGTTTTGAAGTTTTCCTAGTTTCTTGTATCACCAGTGTTTCATAATCTGAATGATAAAGATAAATATTAATTTAGAATATGCTTGATTGGACTCTCTTTTCATTCGTTATCATTCTCTTTTTTTTCTTCAGAATTAGAATAAACAGTGTAAATCTTAATTGCTCCTATTTCCTAATTCTTTCATGTTGATTATTTGTTAAAGAACTCTTAACTACTCCTTAGTAGTAATCATCCACTTTTCCCTCTTTCAATAGGTCAAAGGATTCTTAACTGCCTTTCACCCAATTTGAGCCCATTGCATCTGCTTCAAGTCTTTATTTGTTCCCTATTTGACTACCTTGCTTTGTGAAACCATCCTCTGTTAATAAGCCAAATCGCAAAAGCCATCCTCGTTGACTCCATCAGCCCAATGGACTGAATTTCTTAGTCCTACACCTCTGCTCTATTGAATCTCACCACCCAAAAAATCAAACAAACCCCCCGAACTTAATAACTAGCCTAATACCTTTCAAAACAAAGTTAAATCATAAAGAAAGAGCCATCTCTAGATATAGATTGGCTAGATTATGTATCTAAAAGATTGGTTTGTGGTTACCTCGGCCTCCTTTCCCTTTCTTACAACTTTGGGGATAACCTAAGTGATAACAGTATTAAACAATTCAATCTTCTTCTTCATTTCTCTGGATCTATCAAAAATATTTTTTTCACCCGACGAACGGGAAACAAATACATGAGCAATTGTTTCTTCAGTTTGTTGGAAAGTGAACATGGGGTCGGCCTTTGATGATTATTTCTCTATATTCACTATCTTTCTCCTCTTAAAAAATTTGAATTATTTTTATTTAGAACATGAACTAGCAAGAGACATACTTTCACTTGGTCTCTTTACCTCTTTCTCTTTAAGTCTTGGAGTTTCGAAGGATTTTTTACTAGAACTTTTTTCTTCAACCTCTTCCAAAGTGTTTTCCAACCTTATAACCTCATTAACATATGGTTCAATTTATGGTTTTGCGATATGAGTATGAGGAGCATTTTTTTTCTCAAATCTAATAGATGAAATTACTCCCAAACAGTCATAAGTCCACCTTCAACTCAATTTAAACTTCATTTGACTTAATAGATTTTCCACATCCTTATGAGTTGCTTTGGTATTTACTATGAATGAAACAACTTGAGATTTTATTTTTAACTCATGTTTTACGTTCAGGATAAAAAAATAATTTCGTCTATACTCATTCTTTATTTTATGAATTTTAAAGAAAAAATCCTCATGGGAACAAAAACTAGTAGTTTGTCTGATGACAACTCGCAACCATAAATTATGATCTCTATGAAATTATGATATAATTACCAATCTCCCACTTTTTATTGTTCACTCAGATGTGAAATTGTTTTAATTTATGTTGATATCCTTGGTACTGTTAGCGCTCAAATCCGCCTTAGGCTGAAATAAGGCAAGACTCAAGGCCACATCAAACCACACTCAACCTCATAGCTAGCCCTACGACGACAGGAGAGGGCTCTCTCCAGGTCAAACTCGGCAAAAGATAATTGAAAAGGCTCGAGATGAACGAATTGATGACTGATTTTAGGCTAGGTATTAAGTACAAAAAGTTTAGAATTGATTTTTAAAGGTTTTGTTGAATTCAAGGGAAAGGCAATTTTAGGTGCAGAGATGAGGCACAGTTTTTGCAGAGGTCCACTTGGGGAAAGGTAGGAAATTGTTTTGATGCCTTAAAGTGGTTGAGATGGATAGATCATACCTGTTATAGGCTAAGGACAACAAGGGGTCTCATGGATTCTCCTTAAACTGAAGAAAACATAGAATATTAAACAAATTTAAAGGCAGAACATGGCAGTTTCATGGATTTTACCTTAACACTTCATTTGCTTAATAAGAGAAGATTTAATAAACATAATGATGCACATACATAACTTAGAAGAACTGAAAGAAATACACCATCAAGACATAAAGCCACATGGATCCCAAGTAGTGCTGCAAAACCCTGGTCTTTCCTTTGCCAAAAATGTTGTAAATATGTACAATATCGTTCCAAAACTATCCCAAGAGTACAACCTCTGATATTGAATGAAAAATTACATATATAGACCAATCTAAACCATTCCCTAACCTCTAGGGGTCAAGCTCCTCCTTCTAGGAGTTGTTTCAAACAATTCTAAACTGAGCACTACAAACTAGGCAAACAAAACAACTTGTCTCTATAAACTTGGAAACCAATTCATTCATTAATTTTTTGCCATTTTATGAATGAATCTTCTAGAATAGGTAAAAAGAGCCATGTAAATCATGAAATTACATTTATTTACATCAAAGAGGGTGAAAAATCCCATGAAAAGTCAAGACTGGTCAAAAGTTGCGTTGTCCTGAGCTGAAAGTGAAAAATTGGCTAATTTCCCCTACGCGTAGCACGCCTTTCAGGACAATTGTGAGGTACTTCCCGGCATCCAAATGAGGTACAAGTGGGCTTGTTGGAAAGGTATGGATGTCGAATTTCTAGCCCAAGTGAAACTATCTAATTTGGCGGCCATTTTCCCCTCCAAAATTGCAATCTCCCAAGACTGCTTCCTGTGTGTCCAAAAAGTGGCAGAAGGTCATTTTTTGCTTGTTTTTTGACCTTTTGGGGGCTCAAATCTCGATGAAATTTCTTGGACATGACTGAGTAGCTATATTGTGTCATGAAAAATCAAAAAATGCAAACGTTTCCTAAAATGGACCTCCCCAACGAAAGCGTAGCGCCCGTCGCACTACGCGTTGGGAGCAAAAACCTATTTTTAACAAAAAATTTCAAAAATGACCAAAATTGCTCAAAATTGTCTGAATTTTGAGCTGGAGGTGTATCATTGAGTGCCATGCTCCCTCAAGGTACCATCAGCCAAAACCTGAAGTGGATTGAGCCTTTTCCTCCATTTTAGTGCTTTGGCCAATCGTCTCTTGAGAACCTTCATTTTTGCCTTGCACACGTGCATGCGGGCCCAATATGTTGGCATTATGATTCAGGTGTTGTCCTTGATGGCAATTCACTCAGAGGTCTGATACAGGTGACGACAACTTAATCTGATGGCAGTCTAGAGCAGTAGATCAAAAGAGAGATATATGCAGGTTGATCGTGATGAAAGTGCGTATATACGCGGGTAATCAGAGCAAAAGGCGCGTATACGTGCACACGCAGGTGCACAGAATGAAAGGCGTGTATATGTTGGAAAAGCTACCTTTGGTCCGTGGCGGTTAGTCCTTGGAACTTGAACCTATGGTTTTGGACCTTGGTACCTCGTCACATGTGTTGATCCCTAGTATTGGATGCATGGTATTGGTTTGTCATGGTTTTGGACCATGGTATTGAGAGAAGCCTAAACCTATATAAGGAGAAGATCATTAGGCCAAGAGTGGGAACAGTGAGCAAGTAATGGAGATCTAATAAAGTGTGAGATCTTGATGCTGGTCATGGGTTGCTGATGCCTTGCTTGATCTGAACCAAGGAGGCACTCATGTGAAGGATGATGAGTGATGGATTGGGATCTCAAGGCTTGGAATGACTATCTTTATATGGGTTGAGTATGGATAGACTAGATCTATTGACGCATGTG